>CM043116.1:6054481-6303091 GCA_023701765.1 Hylyphantes graminicola
GAACACGCGAAAACATACTTTATATACTTGTCAAGCCATCATTCACTCAAAAACACACATTCACTCAAAACACACATCCATACAAAACAATAAAAAAAACACTCACTCAAAATCACACAAGCACACATTTAAGTACCATTACCCAACTTCCCACACTTGTTACAAAAAATACCAAATGCACTAACCATTTGCTGTCACTGACTTAATAAATATAACTAATTCAAACGGTTGACCAAACACACATGCCGGAAAATGTATGTCTACCTACCAACCAACCAACCAACCAACCAACCAACAATTTATAAATTAAATGACACACAGAAGCACAAGAAAAAAGGCAGTTTTTAAATTAAAATACTCAAAATATTCGTACCCAAATTCCCACACTAAGCACAGTGAATACTCATCCTCCATCCAATCACTGGCACGCAACTAACCTCATCCTAACAGTTTATAAATCTAAAGATATTTTTAAATAATTTCTTTGTAATTACACACTCACAGTTTGTTAATTTTTTTACAAACACCGCAAAAATTTTATATATTTGTCACACAAAACACGCGCACACAGATATTTAATTCTTGTCAAACACTCATTCACTCATTAACACACACATTCCTTCAAAATATAAAAGAAAAACCACATTCACTCAAAGCAAAAAAAAAAAACATTCACTCAAAATCACACATTCATACAATTAAATACTATTACCCAACATCCCACACGTTTTACAAAAATACCCAGAGTTCTTATAAACCTAATCTTGTAAATGACTTAAAAAATAGACTTAAAGCTACCAGTTTAAAAATTAAAATATTTTAAAAAAATCGTACCCAAATTCCCACACTAAGCACAGTGAATACTCATCCTCCATCCAATCACTGGCACGCAACTAACCTCATCCTAACAGTTTATAAATCTAAAGATATTTTTAAATAATTTCTTTTAAATTACACACTCACAGTTTGTTAATTTTTTTACAAACACCGCAAAAATTTTATATATTTGTCACACAAAACACGCGCACACAGATACTTAATTCTTGTCAAACACTCATTCACTCATTAACACACACATTCCTTCAAAATATAAAAGAAAAACCACATTCACTCAAAGCAAAAAAAAAAAAAAACATTCACTCAAAATCACACATTCATACAATTAAATACTATTACCCAACATCCCACATGTTTTACAAAAATACCCAGAGTTCTTATAAACCTAATCTTGTAAATGACTTAAAAAATAGACTTAAAGCTACCAGTTTAAAAATTAAAATATTTAAAAAAAATCGTACCCAAATTCCCACACTAAGCACAGTGAATACTCATCCTCCATCCAATCACTGGCACGCAACTAACCTCATCGTAACAGTTTAAAAATCTAATGATACATTAAATACTTTTGATAACAATCACAAACACAGATTCTAAATACTTTTCATTAAGAACACGCGAAAACATACTTTATATACTTGTCAAGCCATCATTCACTCAAAAACACACATTCACTCATAACACACATCCATACAAAACAATAAAAAAAACACTCACTCAAAATCACACAAGCACACATTTAAGTACCATTACCCAACTTCCCACACTTGTTACAAAAAATACCAAATGCACTAACCATTTGCTGTCACTGACTTAATAAATATAACTAATTCAAACGGTTGACCAAACACACATGCCGGAAAATGTATGTCTACCTACCAACCAACCAACCAACCAACAATTTATAAATTAAATGACACACAGAAGCACAAGAAAAAAGGCAGTTTTTAAATTAAAATACTCAAAATATTCGTACCCAAATTCCCACACTAAGCACAGTGAATACTCATCCTCCATCCAATCACTGGCACGCAACTAACCTCATCCTAACAGTTTAAAAATCTAATGATACATTAAATACTTTTGATAACAATCACAAACACAGATTCTAAATACTTTTCATTAAGAACACGCGAAAACATACTTTATATACTTGTCAAGCCATCATTCACTCAAAAACACACATTCACTCATAACACACATCCATACAAAACAATAAAAAAAACACTCACTCAAAATCACACAAGCACACATTTAAATACTATTACCCAACTTCCCACACTTGTTACAAAAAATACCAAATGCACTAACCATTTGCTGTCACTGACTTAATAAATATAACTAATTCAAACGGTTGACCAAACACACATGCCGGAAAATGTATGTCTACCTACCAACCAACCAACCAACCGTTTATAAATTAAATGACACCCAGAAGCACAAGAAAAAAGGCAGTTTTTAAATTAAAATACTCAAAATATTCGTACCCAAATTCCCACACTAAGCACAGTGAATACTCATCCTCCATCCAATCACTGGCACGCAACTAACCTCATCCTAACAGTTTATAAATCTAAAGATATTTTTAAATAATTTCTTTTAAATTACACACTCACAGTTTGTTAATTTTTTTACAAACACCGCAAAAATTTTATATATTTGTCACACAAAACACGCGCACACAGATATTTAATTCTTGTCAAACACTCATTCACTCATAAACACACACATTCCTTCAAAATATAAAAGAAAAACCACATTCACTCAAAGCAAAAAAAAAAACATTCACTCAAAATCACACATTCATACAATTAAATACTATTACCCAACATCCCACACGTTTTACAAAAATACCCAGAGTTCTTATAAACCTAATCTTGTAAATGACTTAAAAAATAGACTTAAAGCTACCAGTTTAAAAATTAAAATATTTTAAAAAAATCGTACCCAAATTCCCACACTAAGCACAGTGAATACTCATCCTCCATCCAATCACTGGCACGCAACTAACCTCATCCTAACAGTTTATAAATCTAAAGATATTTTTAAATAATTTCTTTTAAATTACACACTCACAGTTTGTTAATTTTTTTACAAACACCGCGAAAATTTTATATATTTGTCACACAAAACACGCGCACACAGATATTTAATTCTTGTCAAACACTCATTCACTCATTAACACACACACATTCCTTCAAAATATAAAAGAAAAACCACATTCACTCAAAGCAAAAAAAAAAAACATTCACTCAAAATCACACATTCATACAATTAAATACTATTACCCAACATCCCACATGTTTTACAAAAATACCCAGAGTTCTTATAAACCTAATCTTGTAAATGACTTAAAAAATAGACTTAAAGCTACCAGTTTAAAAATTAAAATATTTTTAAAAAATCGTACCCAAATTCCCACACTAAGCACAGTGAATACTCATCCTCCATCCAATCACTGGCACGCAACTAACCTCATCCTAACAGTTTAAAAATCTAATGATACATTAAATACTTTTGATAACAATCACAAACACAGATTCTAAATACTTTTCATTAAGAACACGCGAAAACATACTTTATATACTTGTCAAGCCATCATTCACTCAAAAACACACATTCACTCAAAACACACATCCATACAAAACAATAAAAAAAACACTCACTCAAAATCACACAAGCACACATTTAAATACTATTACCCAACTTCCCACACTTGTTACAAAAAATACCAAATGCACTAACCATTTGCTGTCACTGACTTAATAAATATAACTAATTCAAACGGTTGACCAAACACACATGCCTTAAAATGTATGTCTACCTACCAACCAACCAACCAACAATTTATAAATTAAATGACACACAGAAGCACAAGAAAAAAGGCAGTTTTTAAATTAAAATACTCAAAATATTCGTACCCAAATTCCCACACTAAGCACAGTGAATACTCATCCTCCATCCAATCACTGGCACGCAACTAACCTCATCCTAACAGTTTAAAAATCTAATGATACATTAAATACTTTTGATAACAATCACAAACACAGATTCTAAATACTTTTCATTAAGAACACGCGAAAACATACTTTATATACTTGTCAAGCCATCATTCACTCAAAAACACACATTCACTCATAACACACATCCATACAAAACAATAAAAAAAACACTCACTCAAAATCACACAAGCACACATTTAAATACTATTACCCAACTTCCCACACTTGTTACAAAAAATACCAAATGCACTAACCATTTGCTGTCACTGACTTAATAAATATAACTAATTCAAACGGTTGACCAAACACACATGCCGGAAAATGTATGTCTACCTACCAACCAACCAACCAACCTTTATAAATTAAATGACACACAGAAGCACAAGAAAAAAGGCAGTTTTTAAATTAAAATACTCAAAATATTCGTACCCAAATTCCCACACTAAGCACAGTGAATACTCATCCTCCATCCAATCACTGGCACGCAACTAACCTCATCCTAACAGTTTATAAATCTAAAGATATTTTTAAATAATTTCTTTTAAATTACACACTCACAGTTTGTTAATTTTTTTACAAACACCGCAAAAATTTTATATATTTGTCACACAAAACACGCGCACACAGATATTTAATTCTTGTCAAACACTCATTCACTCATAAACACACACATTCCTTCAAAATATAAAAGAAAAACCACATTCACTCAAAGCAAAAAAAAAAACATTCACTCAAAATCACACATTCATACAATTAAATACTATTACCCAACATCCCACACGTTTTACAAAAATACCCAGAGTTCTTATAAACCTAATCTTGTAAATGACTTAAAAAATAGACTTAAAGCTACCAGTTTAAAAATTAAAATATTTTAAAAAAATCGTACCCAAATTCCCACACTAAGCACAGTGAATACTCATCCTCCATCCAATCACTGGCACGCAACTAACCTCATCCTAACAGTTTATAAATCTAAAGATATTTTTAAATAATTTCTTTTAAATTACACACTCACAGTTTGTTAATTTTTTTACAAACACCGCAAAAATTTTATATATTTGTCACACAAAACACGCGCACACAGATATTTAATTCTTGTCAAACACTCATTCACTCATAAACACACACATTCCTTCAAAATATAAAAGAAAAACCACATTCACTCAAAGCAAAAAAAAAAAAAACATTCACTCAAAATCACACATTCATACAATTAAATACTATTACCCAACATCCCACACGTTTTACAAAAATACCCAGAGTTCTTATAAACCTAATCTTGTAAATGACTTAAAAAATAGACTTAAAGCTACCAGTTTAAAAATTAAAATATTTTAAAAAAATCGTACCCAAATTCCCACACTAAGCACAGTGAATACTCATCCTCCATCCAATCACTGGCACGCAACTAACCTCATCCTAACAGTTTAAAAATCTAATGATACATTAAATACTTTTGATAACAATCACAAACACAGATTCTAAATACTTTTCATTAAGAACACGCGAAAACATACTTTATATACTTGTCAAGCCATCATTCACTCAAAAACACACATTCACTCATAACACACATCCATACAAAACAATAAAAAAAACACTCAAAATCACACAAGCACACATTTAAATACTATTACCCAACTTCCCACACTTGTTACAAAAAATACCAAATGCACTAACCATTTGCTGTCACTGACTTAATAAATATAACTAATTCAAACGGTTGACCAAACACACATGCCGGAAAATGTATGTCTACCTACCAACCAACCAACCAACCGTTTATAAATTAAATGACACACAGAAGCACAAGAAAAAAGGCAGTTTTTAAATTAAAATACTCAAAATATTCGTACCCAAATTCCCACACTAAGCACAGTGAATACTCATCCTCCATCCAATCACTGGCACGCAACTAACCTCATCCTAACAGTTTATAAATCTAAAGATATTTTTAAATAATTTCTTTTAAATTACACACTCACAGTTTGTTAATTTTTTTACAAACACCGCAAAAATTTTATATATTTGTCACACAAAACACGCGCACACAGATATTTAATTCTTGTCAAACACTCATTCACTCATAAACACACACATTCCTTCAAAATATAAAAGAAAAACCACATTCACTCAAAGCAAAAAAAAAAACATTCACTCAAAATCACACATTCATACAATTAAATACTATTACCCAACATCCCACACGTTTTACAAAAATACCCAGAGTTCTTATAAACCTAATCTTGTAAATGACTTAAAAAATAGACTTAAAGCTACCAGTTTAAAAATTAAAATATTTAAAAAAAATCGTACCCAAATTCCCACACTAAGCACAGTGAATACTCATCCTCCATCCAATCACTGGCACGCAACTAACCTCATCCTAACAGTTTAAAAATCTAATGATACATTAAATACTTTTGATAACAATCACAAACACAGATTCTAAATACTTTTCATTAAGAACACGCGAAAACATACTTTATATACTTGTCAAGCCATCATTCACTCAAAAACACACATTCACTCATAACACACATCCATACAAAACAATAAAAAAAACACTCACTCAAAATCACACAAGCACACATTTAAATACTATTACCCAACTTCCCACACTTGTTACAAAAAATACCAAATGCACTAACCATTTGCTGTCACTGACTTAATAAATATAACTAATTCAAACGGTTGACCAAACACACATGCCGGAAAATGTATGTCTACCTACCAACCAACCAACCAACCAACCAACCGTTTATAAATTAAATGACACACAGAAGCACAAGAAAAAAGGCAGTTTTTAAATTAAAATACTCAAAATATTCGTACCCAAATTCCCACACTAAGCACAGTGAATACTCATCCTCCATCCAATCACTGGCACGCAACTAACCTCATCCTAACAGTTTATAAATCTAAAGATATTTTTAAATAATTTCTTTTAAATTACACACTCACAGTTTGTTAATTTTTTTACAAACACCGCAAAAATTTTATATATTTGTCACACAAAACACGCGCACACAGATATTTAATTCTTGTCAAACACTCATTCACTCATAAACACACACATTCCTTCAAAATATAAAAGAAAAACCACATTCACTCAAAGCAAAAAAAAAAAACATTCACTCAAAATCACACATTCATACAATTAAATACTATTACCCAACATCCCACACGTTTTACAAAAATACCCAGAGTTCTTATAAACCTAATCTTGTAAATGACTTAAAAAATAGACTTAAAGCTACCAGTTTAAAAATTAAAATATTTTTAAAAAATCGTACCCAAATTCCCACACTAAGCACAGTGAATACTCATCCTCCATCCAATCACTGGCACGCAACTAACCTCATCCTAACAGTTTAAAAATCTAATGATACATTAAATACTTTTGATAACAATCACAAACACAGATTCTAAATACTTTTCATTAAGAACACGCGAAAACATACTTTATATACTTGTCAAGCCATCATTCACTCAAAAACACACATTCACTCATAACACACATCCATACAAAACAATAAAAAAAACACTCACTCAAAATCACACAAGCACACATTTAAATACTATTACCCAACTTCCCACACTTGTTACAAAAAATACCAAATGCACTAACCATTTGCTGTCACTGACTTAATAAATATAACTAATTCAAACGGTTGACCAAACACACATGCCGGAAAATGTATGTCTACCTACCAACCAACCAACCAACCGTTTATAAATTAAATGACACACAGAAGCACAAGAAAAAAGGCAGTTTTTAAATTAAAATACTCAAAATATTCGTACCCAAATTCCCACACTAAGCACAGTGAATACTCATCCTCCATCCAATCACTGGCACGCAACTAACCTCATCCTAACAGTTTATAAATCTAAAGATATTTTTAAATAATTTCTTTTAAATTACACACTCACAGTTTGTTAATTTTTTTACAAACACCGCAAAAATTTTATATATTTGTCACACAAAACACGCGCACACAGATATTTAATTCTTGTCAAACACTCATTCACTCATAAACACACACATTCCTTCAAAATATAAAAGAAAAACCACATTCACTCAAAGCAAAAAAAAAAAACATTCACTCAAAATCACACATTCATACAATTAAATACTATTACCCAACATCCCACACGTTTTACAAAAATACCCAGAGTTCTTATAAACCTAATCTTGTAAATGACTTAAAAAATAGACTTAAAGCTACCAGTTTAAAAATTAAAATATTTTTAAAAAATCGTACCCAAATTCCCACACTAAGCACAGTGAATACTCATCCTCCATCCAATCACTGGCACGCAACTAACCTCATCCTAACAGTTTAAAAATCTAATGATACATTAAATACTTTTGATAACAATCACAAACACAGATTCTAAATACTTTTCATTAAGAACACGCGAAAACATACTTTATATACTTGTCAAGCCATCATTCACTCAAAAACACACATTCACTCATAACACACATCCATACAAAACAATAAAAAAACACTCACTCAAAATCACACAAGCACACATTTAAATACTATTACCCAACTTCCCACACTTGTTACAAAAAATACCAAATGCACTAACCATTTGCTGTCACTGACTTAATAAATATAACTAATTCAAACGGT
Source organism: Hylyphantes graminicola (assembly GCA_023701765.1). Classification (NCBI taxonomy): domain Eukaryota; kingdom Metazoa; phylum Arthropoda; class Arachnida; order Araneae; family Linyphiidae; genus Hylyphantes; species Hylyphantes graminicola. The sequence continues at coordinate 6,062,970 of CM043116.1, forward strand.
TGACCAAACACACATGCCGGAAAATGTATGTCTACCTACCAACCAACCCAACCAACCAACCGTTTATAAATTAAATGACACACAGAAGCACAAGAAAAAAGGCAGTTTTTAAATTAAAATACTCAAAATATTCGTACCCAAATTCCCACACTAAGCACAGTGAATACTCATCCTCCATCCAATCACTGGCACGCAACTAACCTCATCCTAACAGTTTATAAATCTAAAGATATTTTTAAATAATTTCTTTTAAATTACACACTCACAGTTTGTTAATTTTTTTACAAACACCGCAAAAATTTTATATATTTGTCACACAAAACACGCGCACACAGATATTTAATTCTTGTCAAACACTCATTCACTCATAAACACACACATTCCTTCAAAATATAAAAGAAAAACCACATTCACTCAAAGCAAAAAAAAAAACATTCACTCAAAATCACACATTCATACAATTAAATACTATTACCCAACATCCCACACGTTTTACAAAAATACCCAGAGTTCTTATAAACCTAATCTTGTAAATGACTTAAAAAATAGACTTAAAGCTACCAGTTTAAAAATTAAAATATTTTAAAAAAAATCGTACCCAAATTCCCACACTAAGCACAGTGAATACTCATCCTCCATCCAATCACTGGCACGCAACTAACCTCATCCTAACAGTTTATAAATCTAAAGATATTTTTAAATAATTTCTTTTAAATTACACACTCACAGTTTGTTAATTTTTTTACAAACACCGCAAAAATTTTATATATTTGTCACACAAAACACGCGCACACAGATATTTAATTCTTGTCAAACACTCATTCACTCATAAACACACACATTCCTTCAAAATATAAAAGAAAAACCACATTCACTCAAAGCAAAAAAAAAAAACATTCACTCAAAATCACACATTCATACAATTAAATACTATTACCCAACATCCCACATGTTTTACAAAAATACCCAGAGTTCTTATAAACCTAATCTTGTAAATGACTTAAAAAATAGACTTAAAGCTACCAGTTTAAAAATTAAAATATTTAAAAAAAATCGTACCCAAATTCCCACACTAAGCACAGTGAATACTCATCCTCCATCCAATCACTGGCACGCAACTAACCTCATCCTAACAGTTTAAAAATCTAATGATACATTAAATACTTTTGATAACAATCACAAACACAGATTCTAAATACTTTTCATTAAGAACACGCGAAAACATACTTTATATACTTGTCAAGCCATCATTCACTCAAAAACACACATTCACTCATAACACACATCCATACAAAACAATAAAAAAAACACACTCACTCAAAATCACACAAGCACACATTTAAGTACTATTACCCAACTTCCCACACTTGTTACAAAAAATACCAAATGCACTAACCATTTGCTGTCACTGACTTAATAAATATAACTAATTCAAACGGTTGACCAAACACACATGCCGGAAAATGTATGTCTACCTACCAACCAACCAACCAACCAACCAATTTATAAATTAAATGACACACAGAAGCACAAGAAAAAAGGCAGTTTTTAAATTAAAATACTCAAAATATTCGTACCCAAATTCCCACACTAAGCACAGTGAATACTCATCCTCCATCCAATCACTGGCACGCAACTAACCTCATCCTAACAGTTTAAAAATCTAAAGATATTTTTAAATAATTTCTTTTAAATTACACACTCACAGTTTGTTAATTTTTTTACAAACACCGCAAAAATTTAAATATATTTGTCACACAAAACACGCGCACACAGATATTTAATTCTTGTCAAACACTCATTCACTCATTAACACACACATTCCTTCAAAATATAAAAGAAAAACCACATTCACTCAAAGCAAAAAAAAAACATTCACTCAAAATCACACATTCATACAATTAAATACTATTACCCAACATCCCACACGTTTTACAAAAATACCAGAGTTCTTATAAACCTAATCTTGTAAATGACTTAAAAAATAGACTTAAAGCTACCAGTTTAAAAATTAAAATATTTTTAAAAAATCGTACCCAAATTCCCACACTAAGCACAGTGAATACTCATCCTCCATCCAATCACTGGCACGCAACTAACCTCATCCTAACAGTTTATAAATCTAAAGATATTTTTAAATAATTTCTTTTAAATTACACACTCACAGTTTGTTAATTTTTTTACAAACACCGCAAAAATTTTATATATTTGTCACACAAAACACGCGCACACAGATATTTAATTCTTGTCAAACACTCATTCACTCATAAACACACACATTCCTTCAAAATATAAAAGAAAAACCACATTCACTCAAAGCAAAAAAAAAAACATTCACTCAAAATCACACATTCATACAATTAAATACTATTACCCAACATCCCACACGTTTTACAAAAATACCCAGAGTTCTTATAAACCTAATCTTGTAAATGACTTAAAAAATAGACTTAAAGCTACCAGTTTAAAAATTAAAATATTTTAAAAAAATCGTACCCAAATTCCCACACTAAGCACAGTGAATACTCATCCTCCATCCAATCACTGGCACGCAACTAACCTCATCCTAACAGTTTAAAAATCTAATGATACATTAAATACTTTTGATAACAAACACCGCAAAGATTCTAAATACTTTTCATTAAGAACACGCGAAAACAGATATTTAATACTTGTCAAGCCATCATTCACTCAAAAACACACACATTCACTCAAAATATAAACACATCCACTCAAAACAAAAAAAAAACACTCACTCAAAATCACACAAGCACACAATTAAATACTATTACCCAACTTCCCACACTTTTACAAAAATACCAAATGCACTAACCTAATCTTGTCACTGACTTAAAAAATATAAAGCTACCAGTTTTAAAAATTAAAATATTCAAAAAAAATCGTACCCAAATTCCCACACTAAGCACAGTGAATACTCATCCTCCATCCAATCACTGGCACGCAACTAACCTCATCCTAACAGTTTATAAATCATTCACTCCAAAGCAAAAAAAAAACATTCACTCAAAATCACACATTCATACAATTAAATACTATTACCCAACATCCCACTTGTTACAAAAAGGCAGTTTAAAAATTAAAATACTCAAAATATTCGTACCCAAATTCCCACACTAAGCACAGTGAATACTCATCCTCCATCCAATCACTGGCACGCAACTAACCTCATCCTAACAGTTTATAAATCTAAAGATATTTTTAAATAATTTCTTTTAAATTACACACTCACAGTTTGTTAATTTTTTTACAAACACCGCAAAAATTTTATATATTTGTCACACAAAACACGCGCACACAGATATTTAATTCTTGTCAAACACTCATTCACTCATTAACACACACATTCCTTCAAAATATAAAAGAAAAACCACATTCACTCAAAGCAAAAAAAAAAAAACATTCACTCAAAATCACACATTCATACAATTAAATACTATTACCCAACATCCCACACGTTTTACAAAAATACCCAGAGTTCTTATAAACCTAATCTTGTAAATGACTTAAAAAATAGACTTAAAGCTACCAGTTTAAAAATTAAAATATTTTAAAAAAATCGTACCCAAATTCCCACACTAAGCACAGTGAATACTCATCCTCCATCCAATCACTGGCACGCAACTAACCTCATCGTAACAGTTTAAAAATCTAATGATACATTAAATACTTTTGATAACAATCACAAACACAGATTCTAAATACTTTTCATTAAGAACACGCGAAAACATACTTTATATACTTGTCAAGCCATCATTCACTCAAAAACACACATTCACTCATAACACACATCCATACAAAACAATAAAAAAAACACTCACTCAAAATCACACAAGCACACATTTAAATACTATTACCCAACTTCCCACACTTGTTACAAAAAATACCAAATGCACTAACCATTTGCTGTCACTGACTTAATAAATATAACTAATTCAAACGGTTGACCAAACACACATGCCGGAAAATGTATGTCTACCTACCAACCAACCAACCAACCAACCAACAATTTATAAATTAAATGACACACAGAAGCACAAGAAAAAAGGCAGTTTTTAAATTAAAATACTCAAAATATTCGTACCCAAATTCCCACACTAAGCACAGTGAATACTCATCCTCCATCCAATCACTGGCACGCAACTAACCTCATCCTAACAGTTTATAAATCTAAAGATATTTTTAAATAATTTCTTTTAAATTACACACTCACAGTTTGTTAATTTTTTTACAAACACCGCAAAAATTTTATATATTTGTCACACAAAACACGCGCACACAGATATTTAATTCTTGTCAAACACTCATTCACTCATAAACACACACATTCCTTCAAAATATAAAAGAAAAACCACATTCACTCAAAGCAAAAAAAAAAAACATTCACTCAAAATCACACATTCATACAATTAAATACTATTACCCAACATCCCACACGTTTTACAAAAATACCCAAAGTTCTTATAAACCTAATCTTGTAAATGACTTAAAAAATAGACTTAAAGCTACCAGTTTAAAAATTAAAATATTTTAAAAAAAAATCGTACCCAAATTCCCACACTAAGCACAGTGAATACTCATCCTCCATCCAATCACTGGCACGCAACTAACCTCATCCTAACAGTTTATAAATCTAAAGATATTTTTAAATAATTTCTTTTAAATTACACACTCACAGTTTGTTAATTTTTTTTACAAACACCGCAAAAATTTTATATATTTGTCACACAAAAACACGCGCACACAGATACTTAATTCTTGTCAAACACTCATTCACTCAAAACACACACATTCCTTCAAAATATAAAAGAAAAACCACATTCACTCAAAGCAAAAAAAAAACATTCACTCAAAATCACACAAGCACACATTTAAATACTATTACCCAACTTCCCACACTTGTTACAAAAAATACCAAATGCACTAACCATTTGCTGTCACTGACTTAATAAATATAACTAATTCAAACGGTTGACCAAACACACATGCCGGAAAATGTATGTCTACCTACTACCAACCAACCAACCAACCGTTTATAAATTAAATGACACACAGAAGCACAAGAAAAAAGGCAGTTTTTAAATTAAAATACTCAAAATATTCGTACCCAAATTCCCACACTAAGCACAGTGAATACTCATCCTCCATCCAATCACTGGCACGCAACTAACCTCATCCTAACAGTTTATAAATCTAAAGATATTTTTAAATAATTTCTTTTAAATTACACACTCACAGTTTGTTAATTTTTTTTACAAACACCGCAAAAATTTTATATATTTGTCACACAAAACACGCGCACACAGATATTTAATTCTTGTCAAACACTCATTCACTCATAAACACACACATTCCTTCAAAATATAAAAGAAAAACCACATTCACTCAAAGCAAAAAAAAAAACATTCACTCAAAATCACACATTCATACAATTAAATACTATTACCCAACATCCCACACGTTTTACAAAAATACCCAGAGTTCTTATAAACCTAATCTTGTAAATGACTTAAAAAATAGACTTAAAGCTACCAGTTTAAAAATTAAAATATTTTTTAAAAAATCGTACCCAAATTCCCACACTAAGCACAGTGAATACTCATCCTCCATCCAATCACTGGCACGCAACTAACCTCATCCTAACAGTTTAAAAATCTAATGATACATTAAATACTTTTGATAACAATCACAAACACAGATTCTAAATACTTTTCATTAAGAACACGCGAAAACATACTTTATATACTTGTCAAGCCATCATTCACTCAAAAACACACATTCACTCATAACACACATCCATACAAAACAATAAAAAAACACTCACTCAAAATCACACAAGCACACATTTAAATACTATTACCCAACTTCCCACACTTGTTACAAAAAATACCAAATGCACTAACCATTTGCTGTCACTGACTTAATAAATATAACTAATTCAAACGGTTGACCAAACACACATGCCGGAAAATGTATGTCTACCTACCAACCAACCAACCAACCAACCGTTTATAAATTAAATGACACACAGAAGCACAAGAAAAAAGGCAGTTTTTAAATTAAAATACTCAAAATATTCGTACCCAAATTCCCACACTAAGCACAGTGAATACTCATCCTCCATCCAATCACTGGCACGCAACTAACCTCATCCTAACAGTTTATAAATCTAAAGATATTTTTAAATAATTTCTTTTAAATTACACACTCACAGTTTGTTAATTTTTTTACAAACACCGCAAAAATTTTATATATTTGTCACACAAAACACGCGCACACAGATATTTAATTCTTGTCAAACACTCATTCACTCATAAACACACACATTCCTTCAAAATATAAAAGAAAAACCACATTCACTCAAAGCAAAAAAAAAACATTCACTCAAAATCACACATTCATACAATTAAATACTATTACCCAACATCCCACACGTTTTACAAAAATACCCAGAGTTCTTATAAACCTAATCTTGTAAATGACTTAAAAAATAGACTTAAAGCTACCAGTTTAAAAATTAAAATATTTTTAAAAAAATCGTACCCAAATTCCCACACTAAGCACAGTGAATACTCATCCTCCATCCAATCACTGGCACGCAACTAACCTCATCCTAACAGTTTAAAAATCTAATGATACATTAAATACTTTTGATAACAATCACAAACACAGATTCTAAGTACTTTTCATTAAGAACACGCGAAAACATACTTTATATACTTGTCAAGCCATCATTCACTCAAAAACACACATTCACTCATAACACACATCCATACAAAACAATAAAAAAAACACTCACTCAAAATCACACAAGCACACATTTAAATACTATTACCCAACTTCCCACACTTGTTACAAAAAATACCAAATGCACTAACCATTTGCTGTCACTGACTTAATAAATATAACTAATTCAAACGGTTGACCAAACACACATGCCGGAAAATGTATGTCTACCTACCAACCAACCAACCGTTTATAAATTAAATGACACACAGAAGCACAAGAAAAAAGGCAGTTTTTAAATTAAAATACTCAAAATATTCGTACCCAAATTCCCACACTAAGCACAGTGAATACTCATCCTCCATCCAATCACTGGCACGCAACTAACCTCATCCTAACAGTTTATAAATCTAAAGATATTTTTAAATAATTTCTTTTAAATTACACACTCACAGTTTGTTAATTTTTTTACAAACACCGCAAAAATTTTATATATTTGTCACAAAACACGCGCACACAGATATTTAATTCTTGTCAAACACTCATTCACTCATAAACACACACATTCCTTCAAAATATAAAAGAAAAACCACATTCACTCAAAGCAAAAAAAAAAAAACATTCACTCAAAATCACACATTCATACAATTAAATACTATTACCCAACATCCCACACGTTTTACAAAAATACCCAGAGTTCTTATAAACCTAATCTTGTAAATGACTTAAAAAATAGACTTAAAGCTACCAGTTTAAAAATTAAAATATTTTAAAAAAATCGTACCCAAATTCCCACACTAAGCACAGTGAATACTCATCCTCCATCCAATCACTGGCACGCAACTAACCTCATCCTAACAGTTTAAAAATCTAATGATACATTAAATACTTTTGATAACAATCACAAACACAGATTCTAAATACTTTTCATTAAGAACACGCGAAAACATACTTTATGTACTTGTCAAGCCATCATTCACTCAAAAACACACATTCACTCATAACACACATCCATACAAAACAATAAAAAAAACACTCACTCAAAATCACACAAGCACACATTTAAATACTATTACCCAACTTCCCACACTTGTTACAAAAAATACCAAATGCACTAACCATTTGCTGTCACTGACTTAATAAATATAACTAATTCAAACGGTTGACCAAACACACATGCCGGAAAATGTATGTCTACCTACCAACCAACCAACCAACCAACCGTTTATAAATTAAATGACACACAGAAGCACAAGAAAAAAGGCAGTTTTTAAATTAAAATACTCAAAATATTCGTCCCAAATTCCCACACTAAGCACATTGAATACTCATACCCATCCAATCACTGGCACGCAACTAACCTCATCCTAACAGTTTATAAATCTAAAGATATTTTTAAATAATTTCTTTTAAATTACACACTCACAGTTTGTTAATTTTTTTACAAACACCGCAAAAATTTTATATATTTGTCACACAAAACACGCGCACACAGATATTTAATTCTTGTCAAACACTCATTCACTCATAAACACACACATTCCTTCAAAATATAAAAGAAAAACCACATTCACTCAAAGCAAAAAAAAAAACATTCACTCAAAATCACACATTCATACAATTAAATACTATTACCCAACATCCCACACGTTTTACAAAAATACCCAGAGTTCTTATAAACCTAATCTTGTAAATGACTTAAAAAATAGACTTAAAGCTACCAGTTTAAAAATTAAAATATTTTAAAAAAAATCGTACCCAAATTCCCACACTAAGCACAGTGAATACTCATCCTCCATCCAATCACTGGCACGCAACTAACCTCATCCTAACAGTTTAAAAATCTAATGATACATTAAATACTTTTGATAACAATCACAAACACAGATTCTAAATACTTTTCATTAAGAACACGCGAAAACATACTTTATATACTTGTCAAGCCATCATTCACTCAAAAACACACATTCACTCATAACACACATCCATACAAAACAATAAAAAAAACACTCACTCAAAATCACACAAGCACACATTTAAATACTATTACCCAACTTCCCACACTTGTTACAAAAAATACCAAATGCACTAACCATTTGCTGTCACTGACTTAATAAATATAACTAATTCAAACGGTTGACCAAACACACATGCCGGAAAATGTATGTCTACCTACCAACCAACCAACCAAGTTATAAATTAAATGACACACAGAAGCACAAGAAAAAAGGCAGTTTTTAAATTAAAATACTCAAAATATTCGTACCCAAATTCCCACACTAAGCACAGTGAATACTCATCCTCCATCCAATCACTGGCACGCAACTAACCTCATCCTAACAGTTTATAAATCTAAAGATATTTTTAAATAATTTCTTTTAAATTACACACTCACAGTTTGTTAATTTTTTTACAAACACCGCAAAAATTTTATATATTTGTCACACAAAACACGCGCACACAGATATTTAATTCTTGTCAAACACTCATTCACTCATAAACACACACATTCCTTCAAAATATAAAAGAAAAACCACATTCACTCAAAGCAAAAAAAAAAAAACATTCACTCAAAATCACACATTCATACAATTAAATACTATTACCCAACATCCCACACGTTTTACAAAAATACCCAGAGTTCTTATAAACCTAATCTTGTAAATGACCTAAAAAATAGACTTAAAGCTACCAGTTTAAAAATTAAAATATTTTTAAAAAATCGTACCCAAATTACCACACTACTTCTTCTTCTTCTTTATTGGCTCGCCCCTTTGTGGGCCAGGGCCTTCCTCAGAATCTTCTTCCATTCTGATCTTGTTTTGGAAGCCGACCTCCAGTTTTGCACTTTAATCGTTCTGAAATCTTCGTCTACGCAGTCAATCCATCGAAGTTTGGGCCTCCCTCTTGCCCTGGTGCCGATTGGCTTATAGTGGAAGACTCTAGATGTTAAAGAGTCTCGGTTCATTCTGCACAGATGTCCAGCAAATTTCATCCGACTGACTTTTATGATGTTGATGATATCTGCTTCCCTATATAACCTATATAGTTCATTGTTATATCTGTGCCTCCATATGCCGTTGATGTTCACTGCACCCATAATTTTTCTCAAAACCTTTCTTTCAAAGACAGCCAGTCTATTTTCCTGCGATTTTGTCATGGCCCAGGTTTCTGAGCCATAAGTAAGCACTGGTCTTATGATGGTTTTATAGAGTATAATCTTCGTTTTCCTTTTAACCAGTTTGGAGCTCAGGAAATTTCTCAACCCATGTAGGCATCGATTAGCAGCGACAGTGCGTTGCTTTATCTCAGTGTCTAGATTGCTCTGGCAGTTTATATTTGAGCCTAAATAATTGAAGCCGTTCAATTGACACGTTCAAATTTATAACGACCAATTTCCAAGAATTTCAAACTCTCTGTTGTCTTGCAGACAGGCATGTATTTTGTTTTGCTTTCATTAACACTTAGGTGTATTTTTGCTGCAGAACTTTCGATGGCAGTAAATGCATCTGACAAAGCCTTCTTAGTTCTTGCAATAATAACAATGTCATCAGCATATGCAAGGAGTTGGGCTGACTTATTGAAAATGGTTCCTCGGGTATTAATACCAGAATCTCTAATGGACCACTCAAGGGCCAAATTAAAAAGAAGACAAGCAAGTGCGTCACCTTGCCTTACACCATTTTTTACTTCAAAATATTCTGTAACGTTTCCACCTAATCTGACACACGAGAAAGATGGACTTAAAGTAATTTTTATAAGTCTTATCAATTTTTCTGGGATCCCTAGATCACCAAGAGCCTTCAAAAGCATTTGTCGGTTAATGCTGTCATAGGCAGCCTTAAAGTCAATGAAAAGATAGTGTAAATCAATTCCAAACTCTCTTGTTTTCTCCAGAATTTGACGCAGGTTGAAAATTTGCTCACATGTGGACTTTCCTCTCCTAAATCCACACTGATATTCACCAACAATGCTTTCAACCAGGGGTGAAAGCCTTCCAAAAATGATGTTTGAGAAAATCTTGTAAGAGATATTTAATAGACTGATCCCGCGATAGTTGGAACAGTCTGTTGGGTCACCTTTTTTATGGATAGGGCACAGTATGCCATGAGTCCAATCCGTTGGTAGGACCTCATCCTCCCAAATTGAAAAGATAGTATCATGTATGGCCTTGTTCAACAGAGGACACCCCCCTTTAAAAAGTTCAGCCGGTATAGAGTCAGGCCCTGGGGATTTGTTTCGTTTTAGTTTTCCAATAGCTATTTCCACTTCTTCTAGAGAAGGTGTAGGGAAAGTGCCGTCTGGCTGAACCAAAACAGTTTCTTCAAGGGATACAGTTGGATGGTCATCATTTAGAAGATCATTGAAGTGTTCCATCCACCTTTTAGCGATATCTGAACAGTTGCTAAGAAGAGATCCATTTTTGTCTCTACAAAAAGTAATTCTGGATTTAAAGTCTTTGCGACTATTATTGATTATTTTATAGAAAGCTCTGCTTTCTCCACTCCCTCTCAAATGCTCAGCATCTTTAAGGAGTTCTTCATGATAAAGTCGCTTTTTCTTCCTATGTAACCTCTTTTCCCTTCTTCTTGCAGATTTGTATTCTTCACCAGAATTTCTAGTAAATCTTCTCTGGTGCATAATTTGATATGTTTGATTTTTTTCCTCAGTAGCTAATCTACATTCTTCATCAAACCAGTTCTTTTTATTATTCTTTTCAGCAGGTCCAAGGATAGAATCAGCAGTTGTTATTAGGATGTCTTTAATGGCCTGCCATTTAAATTCTACATTTTCCAGATTATTGAGCTCCAAGCTTTGAAACTTGTTATTAATTTCCTCTTTAAAAGAGTCCTTGGTTTCCCTAATTTTTAATTTTGCCAAGTTAAATTTTACTTTGCGCTTACTTGGCGTGTTCTTGAAATTAGAAATTCGTGCTCTTATTTTAGCAATTCCTAAATAATGATCAGAGTCAATATTAGCACCACGGTAAGTCCTAACATCCATCAAATTAGAGCAATGCCTTGCGTCTATTAACACATGGTCAATTTGGTTGAATGTATTGTTATCGGGTGATCGCCATGTCATTTTATGTATATTTTTATGAGGAAACATAGTGCTTCCAACTACCATGTCATGTTCAATAGCGAAATCAATGAGTCGTATTCCATTTTCGCTTGTTACATTGTGCAAACTATGGCCACCAATAACAGGTTTGAACTCATTTTCAGCTCCAATTTTAGCATTAAAATCACCCAAAAGTATCTTAACGTCGCTTCGTGGGCATTCTTTATACAGCGCGTCTAGGTCACTATAAAAGGAGTCCTTTTCCTGATCGTCCTTCTCCTCCGTGGGGGCATGAGCACATAATAAACTAAAGTTAAAAAATAATCCCCTAATTCTCAATCTACAAAGTCTGGAAGATTTAGCCTTAAAGTCCAACACCAAATGTTTAATTCGCTTGTTGACCAAAAATCCTGTTCCAAAGACGTGTTTCAGGGGATCACAGCTATAAAACAAAGAGTAAGTTTTATCTTCCAGGTAGCCCTCACCAATCCACCTCATCTCCTGTATAGCAATCAAGTCAATATTATAAGCATTCATCTGTTCCACAAGTGCCTGAAGAGCTTTACTCCTATAGAGTGACAAAACATTCCAGTATCCAAGTTTCAAGTCCCTAAAACGTTTCCGAGGTCGTTTCCGAGAAATCAGTCCGGTTTTTGATTCTTTAACTTTCGTAACGGGAAATTTTTTTACGGGGTGGAGTTGTTAGCCCCACGCCCAACCCCCAACCTGGAGGACCAGGGTGTTCCTCTTCGTCTGGTGTCTCCCCTCCGACCTGTCCGGCATGGGTGGCCCTGCCAGTAGCTAAGCTACCGCTGGCATAGCTCTCGGGATCAACAACACACGCAAACCACACCACCAACGCTAAGGTGGGAACACCATCGGTGCGGAATTCCCACACTAAGCACAGTGAATACTCATCCTCCATCCAATCACTGGCACGCAACTAACCTCATCCTAACAGTTTAAAAATCTAATGATACATTAAATACTTTTGATAACAATCACAAACACAGATTCTAAATACTTTTCATTAAGAACACGCGAAAACATACTTTATATACTTGTCAAGCCATCATTCACTCAAAAACACACATTCACTCATAACACACATCCATACAAAACAATAAAAAAATCACTCACTCAAAATCACACAAGCACACATTTAAATACTATTACCCAACTTCCCACACTTGTTACAAAAAATACCAAATGCACTAACCATTTGCTGTCACTGACTTAATAAATATAAGTAATTCAAACGGTTGACCAAACACACATGCCGGAAAATGTATGTCTACCTACCAACCAACCAACCAACCGTTTATAAATTAAATGACACACAGAAGCACAAGAAAAAAGGCAGTTTTTAAATTAAAATACTCAAAATATTCGTACCCAAATTCCCACACTAAGCACAGTGAATACTCATCCTCCATCCAATCACTGGCACGCAACTAACCTCATCCTAACAGTTTATAAATCTAAAGATATTTTTAAATAATTTCTTTTAAATTACACACTCACAGTTTGTTAATTTTTTTACAAACACCGCAAAAATTTTATATATTTGTCACACAAAACACGCGCACACAGATATTTAATTCTTGTCAAACACTCATTTACTCATAAACACACACATTCCTTCAAAATATAAAAGAAAAAACACATTCACTCAAAGCAAAAAAAAAAACATTCACTCAAAATCACACATTCATACAATTAAATACTATTACCCAACATCCCACACGTTTTACAAAAATACCCAGAGTTCTTATAAACCTAATCTTGTAAATGACCTAAAAAATAGACTTAAAGCTACCAGTTTAAAAATTAAAATATTTTAAAAAAATCGTACCCAAATTCCCACACTAAGCACAGTGAATACTCATCCTCCATCCAATCACTGGCACGCAACTAACCTCATCCTAACAGTTTAAAAATCTAATGATACATTAAATACTTTTGATAACAATCACAAACACAGATTCTAAATACTTTTCATTAAGAACACGCGAAAACATACTTTATATACTTGTCAAGCCATCATTCACTCAAAAACACACATTCACTCATAACACACATCCATACAAAACAATAAAAAAATCACTCACTCAAAATCACACAAGCACACATTTAAATACTATTACCCAACTTCCCACACTTGTTACAAAAAATACCAAATGCACTAACCATTTGCTGTCACTGACTTAATAAATATAAGTAATTCAAACGGTTGACCAAACACACATGCCGGAAAATGTATGTCTACCTACCAACCAACCAACCAACCAACCAACCGTTTATAAATTAAATGACACACAGAAGCACAAGAAAAAAGGCAGTTTTTAAATTAAAATACTCAAAATATTCGTACCCAAATTCCCACACTAAGCAAAGTGAATACTCATCCTCCATCCAATCACTGGCACGCAACTAACCTCATCCTAACAGTTTATATATCTAAAGATATTTTTAAATAATTTCTTTTAAATTACACACTCACAGTTTGTTAATTTTTTTACAAACACCGCAAAAATTTTATATATTTGTCACACAAAACACGCGCACACAGATATTTAATTCTTGTCAAACACTCATTTACTCATAAACACACACATTCCTTCAAAATATAAAAGAAAAAACACATTCACTCAAAGCAAAAAAAAAAAACATTCACTCAAAATCACACATTCATACAATTAAATACTATTACCCAACATCCCACACGTTTTACAAAAATACCCAGAGTTCTTATAAACCTAATCTTGTAAATGACCTAAAAAATAGACTTAAAGCTACCAGTTTAAAAATTAAAATATTTTTAAAAAATCGTACCCAAATTCCCACACTAAGCACAGTGAATACTCATCCTCCATCCAATCACTGGCACGCAACTAACCTCATCCTAACAGTTTAAAAATCTAATGATACATTAAATACTTTTGATAACAATCACAAACACAGATTCTAAATACTTTTCATTAAGAACACGCGAAAACATACTTTATATACTTGTCAAGCCATCATTCACTCAAAAACACACATTCACTCATAACACACATCCATACAAAACAATAAAAAAAACACTCACTCAAAATCACACAAACACACATTTAAATACTATTACCCAACTTCCCACACTTGTTACAAAAAATACCAAATGCACTAACCATTTGCTGTCACTAACTTAATAAATATAACTAATTCAAACGGTTGACCAAACACACATGCCGGAAAATGTATGTCTACCTACCAACCAACCAACAGTTTATAAATTAAATGACGCACAGAACCAAAAAAAAACCAGCAGTTTTTTAATTAAAATACTTAAAATATTCGTACCCAAATTCAAACACTAAGCACAGTGATTTACCATCCACTATCCGATCACTGGCGCACAACTAACCTCATCCTAACTGTTTATAAATCTAAAGATATTTTTAAATAATTTCTTTTAAATTACACACTCACAGGTTGTTAATTTTTTTTTACAATCACCGCAAAAATTTTATATATTTGTCACACAAAACACGCGCACACAGATATTTAATTCTTGTCAAACACTCATTCACTAATAAACACACACACACATTTCTTCAAAATATTAAAAAAAAACCACATTCACTCAAAGCAAAAAAAAAAAAAAAAACATTCACTCAAAATCACACATTCATACAATTAAATACTATTGCCCAATATCCCACACGTTACACAAAAATACTCAATGTTCTTATAAACCTAATCTTGTAAATGACCTAAAAAATATACTTAAAGCTACCAGTTTAAAAATTAAAAGATTTTAAAAAATCGTACCCAAATTCCCACACTAAGCACAGTGAATACTCATCCTCCATCCAATCACTGGCACGCAACTAACCTCATCCTAACAGTTTATAAATCTAAAAATATTTTTAAATAATTTCTTTTAAATTACACACTCACAGTTTGTTAATTTTTTTACAAACACCGCAAAAATTTTATATATTTGTCACACAAAACACGCGCACACAGATATTTAATTCTTGTCAAACACTCATTCACTCATAAACACACACATTAATTCAAAATATAAAAGAAAAACCACATTCACTCAAAGCAAAAAAAAAACATTCACTCAAAATCACACATTCATACAATTAAATACTATTACCCAACATCCCACACGTTTTACAAAAATACCCAGAGTTCTTATAAACCTAATCTTGTAAATGACCTAAAAAATAGACTTAAAGCTTCCAGTTTAAAAATTAAAATATTTTAAAAAAATCGTACCCAAATTCCCACACTAAGCACAGTGAATACTCATCCTCCATCCAATCACTGGCACGCAACTAATCTCATCCTAACAGTTTAAAAATCTAATGATACATTAAATACTTTTGATAACAATCACAAACACAGATTCTAAATACTTTTCATTAAGAACACGCGAAAACATACTTTATATACTTGTCAAGCCATCATTCACTCAAAAACACACATTCACTCATAACACACATCCATACAAAACAGTAAAAAAAACACTCACTCAAAATCACACAAGCACACATTTAAATACTATTACCCAACTTCCCACACTTGTTACAAAAAATAACAAATGCATTAACCATTTGCTGTCACTGACTTTATTAATATAACTAATTCAAACGGTTGACCAAACACACATGCCGGAAAATGTATGTCTACCTACCAACCAACCGTTTATAAATTAAATGACACACAGAAGCACAAGAAAAAAGGCAGTTTTTAAATTAAAATACTCAAAATATTCGTACCCAAATTCCCACACTAAGCACAGTGAATACTCATCCTCCATCCAATCACTGGCACGCAACTAACCTCATCCTAACAGTTTATAAATCTAAAGATATTTTTAAATAATTTCTTTTAAATTACACACTCACAGTTTGTTAATTTTTTTACAAACACCGCAAAAATTTTATATATTTGTCACACAAAACACGCGCACACAGATATTTAATTCTTGTCAAACACTCATTCACTCATAAACACACACATTCCTTCAAAATATAAAAGAAAAACCACATTCACTCAAAGCAAAAAAAAAACATTCACTCAAAATCACACATTCATACAATTAAATACTATTACCCAACATCCCACACGTTTTACAAAAATACCCAGAGTTCTTATAAACCTAATCTTGTAAATGACTTAAAAAATAGACTTAAAGCTACCAGTTTAAAAATTAAAATATTTAAAAAAAAATCGTACCCAAATTCCCACACTCAGCACAGTGAATACTCATCCTCCATCCAATCACTGGCACGCAACTAACCTCATCCTAACAGTTTATAAATCTAAAGATATTTTTAAATAATTTCTTTTAAATTACACACTCACAGTTTGTTAATTTTTTTACAAACACCGCAAAATTTTATATATTTGTCACACAAAACACGCGCACACAGATATTTAATTCTTGTCAAACACTCATTCACTCATAAACACACACATTCCTTCAAAATATAAAAGAGAAACCACATTCACTCAAAGCAAAAAAAAAAACACATTCACTCAAAATAACACATTCATACAATTAAATACTATTACCCAACATCCCACACGTTTTACAAAAATACCCAAAGTTCTTATAAACCTAATCTTGTAAAGGACCTAAAAAATAGACTTAAAGCTACCAGTTTAAAAATTAAAAGATTTTAAAATATCGTACCCAAATTCCCACACTAAGCACAGTGAATACTCATCCTCCATCCAATCACTGGCACGCAACTAACCTCATCCCAACAGTTTATAAATCTAAAGATATTTTCAAATAATTTCTTTAAATTACACATTCACAGATTGTTAATACTTTTTACAAAAACC
The DNA here is from genome assembly GCA_023701765.1 of Hylyphantes graminicola. Lineage (NCBI taxonomy): Eukaryota > Metazoa > Arthropoda > Arachnida > Araneae > Linyphiidae > Hylyphantes > Hylyphantes graminicola. The sequence continues at coordinate 6,080,628 of CM043116.1, forward strand.
ACGATTAGTTTTGACTAAAGAGGGCCTGCAAATGACACTGGTGAACAATTCAAGCACAACACACACACAAAAAGATCGAACCCACTTACCAGAAATACGTCGGGAATAGTTAGCCGATTTACGGGGGTATTCGTCTTCGCCTCCCCGGAAGAGGTAAGCACGATTCCAAAACGTTGCCAGCTGGCGGGACGTGGACCCCAGCCCGACTAGCCAGTAAAAAAAAAAAAAAACATTAAAACAAAATCACACAAGCACACAATTTAATACTATTACCAAACTTCTGACACGAATCACAAAAAATGCCCAATGTCCTAACAAACTTTATCCTGTCAAGACCTAATAAATACACCTAAAACTATCAGTTCATAAGTTTTAAATACTCGTACCCAAATTCCCACAATATGCGCAGTGAATCCTCCATCCGATCACTGGCACGCAACTTACCTCAAATTAATTGTCTACCAACGGTATTATAATTTAATTTAAAATTGTAGAAATTTAAGTGCTAGATAAACATACCCTTTGGAGATGGTGAGATACGAGAAAATGAAGATATGGGTGGTGATCCTAGGTCCACTCTCACACTTAGAAGTGACTTTTGGCAGAATTGAAGATCTCATTTTATGTAGTTCAATTATCGCAGAGGATTGGGGAATTTACATATAACTATAACACATAAAATATTACTTCTATACAAAATACGCACTTGAATATATACGATTAAATTAAACTATTTTTATGTACAATATTTTTATATATAAAGACATTTACAACAGATTTTGCACAGAAACATTATAAAAAGCTCTCTTTGACAACAAATATAAAAAATCGAAGCTAAGATTTGATTAGACGAATAACGCGCGTTAAGTGTCCAATATAAATATATTTTGTAGTGTGATATTTAATTGCTATTTCCACTATAAACATTTTGAAATGCTATATTTAAATTGTTATTTTCAAGGTATTTGAAATCTTAACAGTGATGCACAATTACTTACAAGTACATTATTAAAGTCTTTCAGTTTCAACACAATGTTTTATAAAGAAATTTTATTTTAATCTAACAGGTTTCCTATTTTTTTTAAATTGAATTATTCTATGAATTTATTGAATGAGGATAAAAACAAAGATTTTTTTCAATTAAAATAGTTAAAAAATAACAAAATACAATAATTAAAATTGCTAAATTTGTAGTGAAAGACAAATACATTTTAGAATCCCTGACATTTGTAATTTATTAAAACATTTTTACATTTAAAAAAATGCTTGAAGTGAAACTTAACAACATACCTATGTGTAAAAAGACTAGATATGCTCAATCCGTTCTCCAACTAGGAAATTTTAGCTACGAATTCAATTACTTTAGAAGACAAACTTAAAAACGCTGCTTCGTGCCTGAGATCTGCCGTCAGAATGAGAAAATTTTGCTCATTTTCATTGTTACAACATATTGTTATAACAAAGGTTCATTCAGAATAATACAAAAGAAGTTTGAAACAATGCATGTCTTTAACTTCTACCATTGTTAAACTATTTACCATTGTGTTAGTTAGGTTTGGGTTAGGTTTGAATTATCGTCGCACTAGAGCTACACGAGTTTACCATTGTATTAAAAACAAGTTGTAAAAATAAATTACAGGGGGAAAATGAAACTTTTGTTTTAAAATATATAAGGCTCTAACTATAGTGAATTTATAATCTCAACTGATAAATTTTATAAGCATTAAAAAATCTATTCCAAACTCATTTACATTGATAATAAATTTTAAAAAATTAGCTATAGGTTATCTATAATTCATTAGATATAAAATTCGCAGAAAAACATCCTCAAGCATGGAAAATTGGTATTAATATAGATAGTATATATAGATTTGAAAAAAATAATAATAATAGCCGTAACCTAATAGTGACAAATATTGTAAGTTTTATTGTCCTTTGTGTTCTCAATAATGAGCATTTATCATCGCATATACTTTTTTTATAAAGTTCATACCTACGCATATTTTAATTTTCTTTATAACTAAATAAAATGCAAAGCATTCAAAGATTACTTATCCCTCGAGGAATAGTGAAAACAGCTAATTGAAGCAAACAGATTTGCGAAAAAAATACTTTTTTTATCCAAACGCTTTTTGATATTTGGCTACAGATATTAGCTTTTTAAACTCCAAACAACGTATTCTAGTCCTAATTAGATGAGACCTAAAAATTAAGTTTAGAGCGACGATGAATTAGAAGCAGTTTGTTTGGGGAAGATGTAGTGATAAATATAACAAACCATAAGAAGAAGTTTTAGAAATTAAAATTTGAAGAAAAAAAATCTAAAAAGACTTCTTTTGACACACTTAAATTAGTGGAAAAATGGAAGAAATTAAAGGGAAAAAAATAAACCCAACTAAATATGATATATATTCAGGAAAAGAAACTAAGAGGAATATAATGTCACCCACTATAGCCTGAAATGCTCAGCACCGGAACAAAAAGAGAAACTTCTACTAATCGCTTTTAGCGAAAGCTCAGAGAAATAGTGACTCTCGCAAAACAGATGAGTTTTATAAATCCATAAGAAACTTGGTGGCAGAGTAATGTGTGTGATTGTGCTATCAAAGATGAAAATGGTAAACTTATAACAAAAAAAGCTGAGAAAGTAAAAATATGGAAGAAGCATTTTCAGGAATTGCTCAACGGAACTAGTAATCCCATCGACACAAATATTAAATAACCATTTGAAAATAAATTACAATTAAACATTGAAACTGAGAGGGATAACAATTCAAGTAACTTGTGATTCGATTAGAGAACTGAAAATCAAACAGCAAGTGCCATTGATAATGACCCTAAAGAAATTATCGAAGCAGATACAGAAATTACGGATACTGCTTCGCAATATTTTTAGATGCTGAGCTTGATATGGAGTGAGAAAAAGTTCCATGGATCGTGGTGAGAGGAAATCATAGTAAAGATCTCCATAAAGGGAAGTTTAATTGATTGCAATAACTGGGGGATAAGCCCATTATAAGTAACAGGAAAGATTCTTTAACGAATAATTTTAAATAAATAAGAAATAAATTCTGTGAAATAAGTAGACTTGAACAAAGATGATTAAGAAAGGGAAGTAGCACTATCAACCAATGAGATCATTATGAGAGATTTGCTACAATGTTACCTACAATTATTTCAAAAAGTCTTCATTTTTGGTCCGGAACTACACCACAACATCTTACAACTAACATAATATACTCGTTGAACATTATAATGAACAACTATCATTATAAACTCGTTTAAACGTATTTGACAAGTAGTTTATTTTTGAAATTAAATAACTTTCGAACGCGCACGTTTAACGAGCACGTTTTTCGCATGTACTCGGGACAACACAACTATCCACGTCTTATCCGGGATTCGAACCCGGACCCACTCGCTCTATAGGCGAGGGTCACTACCACCACACCGGCTGGGCGACTATTAAGTTAAAAATACATAATAATGCAGAATATCCATGTCTTATCCGGTATTCGAACCCGGGCCCACTCGCTTGACACGCGAGGGTCAAAACCACCTTACCAGCTGGGCGACTATTAAGTAAAACTATATAAAAATGCAGAATATCCATGTCTTATCCGGGATTCGAACCCGGGCCCACTCGCTTGACACGCGAGGGTCAAAACCACCTTACCGGCTGGGCGACTATTAAGTAAAAATATATAAAAATGCAGAATATCCATGTCTTATCCGGGATTCGAACCCGGGCCCGTTCGCTTGACACGCGAGGGTCAAAACCACCTTACCGGCTGGGCGACTATTAAGTAAAAATATATAAAAATGCAGAATATCCATGTCTTATCCGGGATTCGAACCCGGGCCCACTCACTTGACACGCGAGGGTCAAAACCACCTTACCGGCTGGGCGACTATTAAGTAAAAATATATAAAAATGCAGAATATCCATGTCTTATCCGGGATTCGAACCCGGGCCCACTCACTTGACACGCGAGGGTCAAAACCACCTTACCGGCTGGGCGACTATTAAGTAAAAATATATAAAAATGCAGAATATCCATGTCTTATCCGGGATTCGAACCCGGGCCCACTCGCTTGACACGCGAGGGTCAAAACCACCTTACCGGCTGGGCGACTATTAAGTAAAACTATACAAAAATGCAGACATCCATGTCTTATCCGGGATTCGAACCCGGGCCCACTCGCTTGACACGCGAGGGTCAAAACCACCTTACCGGCTGGGCGACTATTAGGTAAAAATATATAAAAATGCAGAATATCCATGTCTTATCCGGGATTCGAACCCGGGCCCACTCACTTGACACGCGAGGGTCAAAACCACCTTACCGGCTGGGCGACTATTAAGTAAAAATATATAAAAATGCAGAATATCCATGTCTTATCCGGGATTCGAACCCGGGCCCACTCGCTTGACACGCGAGGGTCAAAACCACCTTACCGGCTGGGCGACTATTAAGTAAAAATATATAAAAATGCAGATATCCATGTCTTATCCGGGATTCGAACCCGGGCCCACTCGCTTGACCCCCGAGGGTCAAAACCACCTTACCGGCTGGGCGACTATTAAGTAAAAATATATAAAAATGCAGAATATCCATGTCTTATCCGGGATTCGAACCCGGGCCCACTCACTTGACACGCGAGGGTCAAAACCACCTTACCGGCTGGGCGACTATTAAGTAAAAATATATAAAAATGCAGAATATCCATGTCTTATCCGGGATTCGAACCCGGGCCCACTCGCTTGACACGCGAGCGTCAAAACCACCTTACCGGCTGGGCGACTATTAAGTATAAAGATATAAAAATGGTATAGAAAATATAAAAAGTTTCAGATTTGAAACTTATTAAGCGCATTGTACAAAATGAAAATAAAATGTTAAAAGAAAACTTTTTTAGTTTTCTTTAAAGAAAAATATACTTGTCAATTAAGTTTAAACGTGTTTATTGTCATATTTGATTCAAGTTTTTTTTTTTTTCAAAATTTAAGACCAATCTTAATTGCCATCTAGCATTAGTTAATCAAGCGCCGACAGAATAGTTAAAAACCAAAAAGTGGGCGTTCTGAAAGATTTGTAGGCAACACCTATGTCGAAGACTATCTCAAAAAGTCGTTTGATGAGAATGCAAGGTTAAAGTAAATAATCCGAAGTAAAATGTATGACATGTGGATAAAGACCTCAAAAAATCAACCGCATATTTAAATTTATAATATAAATGTTTTTTTTTTTAAATATTTGTCCAATCTTTCCAATTCAATTGCCAAATTGCAAAAAAAAAAAAAAAACCTTTCAGATGAGGCGACCCTTCTGTTCTTATTTTGTAGTAACATCTTTAAATAACATCAAATTGCTGACGAACAAAAGTCGCCAACAAAAATTTGATAATCGCGCCAGTGTGCCATATAGCATATACTACAGCCATTTTTTAGTTAGTTTGATTAAAGTCGCAATTGTGGACTGATGCCGACAAATGGCGACAATAATTATTATTAAGAATCGCGGTTAAGTAACAAACTAGTCCAACACCTCAATTGGCATCTCACGCAATCGAATTTTAATAAGCGGCATTAAAATTTAGACCATAACTGGTTTGAAGTGAATCAGTCCCCTGTACACTGTGTCAATTAATGACGAAACATTATTTGCTCTACACGATCTATTTGAAGGATTGTTAAGGTGAGGACAGAACCCTTGTAGGTATCCTCATTGACATAAGGCCTTAATTCAACGCGCCTAACCGGCGCCAAAGCCATTCTATTAAAAAAATTGTTGCATTTTACAAAAAAAAAAAAAAAATAATAATAACATACCCGTTAAGTTTTGGATCCCTCCTTCAAAGGCTGCGCTTGTTTAAGACACTTTAGTACAATTTTAGTGCCAATTACGGAACTTTGGAAGACTAACTTCAACGAGCAGTTTAGTACGTGAGATCTCTGGATGAAATAAGAAAAATCGCTTATTTTCAGTGTTGAACAAAAGTACAAGTTGTATGTAAAAAAGTTTATAATATAACAATAATGTATGTTTATAATTAAATATTAAAATTATTTGTAAATTATAAATATAAAATAATATAAAATATCATATAATATAATAAAATAAAAAAATAAAAAAAAAAAAAATTATAAAATTTTAAAAATTTTAAAACTTATTAATAAATATAATTAAAAGTTATATAAAAAAAAATTTATAATTAAAAAAATTAAAAAATAATTTTTATTCTAATTTTAAATAATTTTTTATTTTTATTTAGTTTATTAAAAAAAAAGTTAAAAATAATAAAAAATAAAAAATTTAAATAAAAACGAAAATAAATAAATTAAATAAAAAAAAAAAACAGTCTCAAAATATTAAAATAGTAGTACAAATTAAATTTTTTATTTTATTTAGTTTACTTTTTTATTCTAATTATTTTTTTTTTTTATTATTATCAAATTTATATTTTTTTTAAATATAAAAAAAATAAATAAAAAAAAAAATAAAATAAAAAAAAGGAAAAAAAATAAAAAAAAAAAAAAGGAAAAAAAGAAAAAAAAAAAAAAATTAAAAAAAAAAAAAAAAAAAAAAAAAAAATTTTTAAAATAAAAAAAAAAAAAAAAAAAACTTTAAAAAAAAACCTATTAAAAAAAACTTAGAACAGAACTGACTGAAACAACTTTTCCAACCCCCCCCAGAGCCCCCCCAGAAACAACCCTACAAACACAGAATAACAAACACAAAACCAAAACAAAATACAAGCAATAAAATTTGCTTAAATGTTGTAAAATGTCTCTTAATGTGTGCAGTGACAAGTGATTAAATAATTATAGAGAGAAAGAAAAGAGAATCAGAAGAATCAGAGAACTGACTTTAAGAAAAAGAAAAAAAAAAAAAAGAAAAAAAAAATAAATAAAGAAAAAAAATAATATATGGTAATAACTAAAAAAAAAAAAAAAAAATTTATCGAATTGTCACAAAGAGGTCAATCACTTTGCTAAGTGTCGCCAGCAAATTTTTTGCAAAAATTATTCTTGAAGGAGTAAAAAAAAACTAATATATAGAAACTAAGACAAAAACAGGCTAATTTTTGAGCTTACCGATCTTGTGTAAACCTTATTGTAACACTGAGGATAATTATAGAACAATCCATCGAGCGATAATCCACAGAATATATTACATGAATTTCGTGGACTTTGAAAACGCCTTCTGAAGTATCTACAGGGACAAATTATGGAATCTTCTCCAATGTTAATGCTTAAAAAGCGTGAAAGGGTCGCTTATCAAAAAATTATATGACTAGCAGATGGTCCCACCTTCTGGGAACCCGCTAACTTCGCATTGCTTCCTTTTAGAGGCATGCTTACTTGTAAAAATGCATTCAATATCTAAACCAAATTCATTTCGTGTTGGCGCATGCGCACGAAAAACGCAAATATTGACAGGGAATGGCGTCAAGCCCCTGTTACGACCCGGTCGTTGTGTTTTGACGCCCTGTTACGGTCTGCCTACTTATTAAAATACACTGAAAATCAAAACAAAATTAAATTCCTCTTGGCGCAAGCACACTTAAAAAGCAAGCAGTAATAAAGGATGGCTTCAAGCCCCCGTTTCGACCCGGTCCATGTATTTTCAAGCCCTGTTATGGTCCCGCATTCCCACGTGGATGACGTTTTTTGAAAATAATTATATTAATTAAAAATCACAATCAAATATGAAAAAACTAAGCCTCAGGTGCACACATAGGTATTAAAGGTATTCGGTATTAAAAATTTCGAATTTTTTAGAGCAGTCTAAGTAGGTCTATTGCGATCCAAAGACATGCACACAGTTATCTATAATAATAAAAGAAAGTTTCTACCATATTATAATCTCGGATTACAATACGGAGGTCAAGAATCTCATGCTTTTGAGGTAAAATAAATCTGGTGTACGACAGGAATGCTTTCCTTACCTCACAATATTTTCGAATGTTATTGATTACCTAATTATCAAGCAAAAAAGGTATTAGAGGACCTAAACAAACGTCTGACTGATCTCTGCTTTTCAGGTAACCTTTGTCAAGTATCTTCCAAGATGGATGTGCAGACAAACACAAATGAAGAGTACACGGGAAGAACCACTTGATTTCGTGGAATGCTCTCCTCAAATAGACATTTCTCAATGATAGCGAGAAATCGCCTAAACTGGAATAAAGAACCTGGTTACTCGCTTTGTTTTTCTTTCGCGGCAACCCTGATCCACGCCAGAGATCAGCGGAACGAGTAACACGTATGTACCGCGATTGAAGAACCGAAAGAAAACCCGGTTTCCTGTAGCCAATGTTGTCCGCCAAGCAGACACATAAGGTAAGACTCCTAAAAAATCAAGTGATTCTTCCCGTGTACTCTTCAAATATTCTACACATAGAGACAAATGAAATAAGGTGTATAGAGTAAGGGTGATTAAGGTATCAATCAAAAAAAGACAACAACAAAAAATTTGAAAATAACCCAAAAATCGGAAATACTTATTTGGACAACAAAATAATAGAAGTAAATAGTTTCGAATATTTAGGTTGTACAATAAAAAATGAAGGAACTAACGAGGATTTATTGAACAGATTAAATAAAGCACGAGTAAGCTTTTTTTTATCCTAGAGAAAATTCTGGAAAAATAAAAATCTCCATTTTAGCTAAGATAAGAATTTGTAACAGAAACGTAAAATCCATACTATTACATGAAGCCGAAGCATGGCATGGAAAAAAGGTATCAGGAGAAACAATAAATCTTTATAAACAAAAGACTCCAAAAAATTCCAAATTCACATTCTAACTATTATTCCAAACACAGTACACACTTTTGAAAAGTTTTAAATTCAGATAGTCATGTCTATGCTCTAAAACTAAATGAAAAGGTTGATGTATTCTAAACTTCACTTAAAAACCTTAAATTTGTTTGTGGTGTCAACATCCCTACAAAACTATGGCTGCATTACGTGTGTAGTCAATAAAAAAATTGATATACCTACATCACAATAACTGCAGAATGGTCAAGCCATGCAGCCAGGTCCCGCGTTCAAATCCACACTGCGACATGCATGCTCGTGAAATCTGTGGAGTTGAAAGTCCCGAACAAACGCATGATATCGCTACTGGTTTGTTTTGGGTGCCTGTTCAGGTGTTGACCTATTGACGAGTGTTCTAAATTACGAGACTTAATTTTCTGTATTAAATCTCTATAGAGCTAGAAATAGGCAGCCGTGAGACTTACAACCTAACCTAATATTATAACTTCAGCAGCTATATAAAGTTCCTAAAGGAGACTAGAAATAGACTACCGGAAAATGATTACTAATTATCAAAAAAATTCCAAAAACAGCTTTAAAATCGTATATGCAAGTTCTTTACTCACATCTGGGATTACAAGGTGCAAGTTAAATATTATGTAAAGGAGTCGATGAAAAAAAAGATCTTTTAGTTGGTCTAGCACTAACACACTATCATTCTTATCGAATTTTCAAAAAAAAACAAAAAAACCCTTGAAATCACAAGAACGGTTGGCGAAACGGTACTATTAATTTTATCATAGTATGCTGTTAGTTGCGAAACGGTACTATTAATTTTATCATAGTATGCTGTTAGTTGTAAATTGGAAATCAAGACGTGATATCTCCTTCGATTAATCTGTTAATATGAGGTCTCTTATATTTTTAAAAAAATTCAATTTAGGTAACTAAAAAAAAGTTTTCGGAATTTGGATTAAACTAAAGAATCATGGCCGAATATTTTACGCCAAATATGTGAACTCCGACTTATTGGTATTATGGCAACCTTTGGCGAAATGGGCAATAAGAAACTTTCTTATTATGTCACGTTCTCCGTACAGCGGTCATTCATTGGTTGTCTCGGCACGGGCCGGGGTTTGTTATTCGATATGGCGATATTTTTGAAAAGACGCCAAATCCGACCACGATTCTTTATTTTAACCATTTTTTTAGTGTATAATTCAATAAATCGCCACTATATGTACATTTTAATATTAAATTTCACTTTAAATAACATACCTATGTACTTAAAAGAAAGTCCTGCACACATCTATGCCTCAGTTGAGCAATTTCAGTCTTCAAAAGCAAACAAATTTAGTACTAACTTAAAAAAGCAATTTAGTACGCGAGATCTGCTGCTAAAATGAGAAATTTTGCTTATTTTCATTGCTAGCAAATAGTGTTAAATATTAACAACACATGTCTTTGATTTCGAAAGTTGCATTGATCTACCATTGTTATAATGTTTTTAAAATATATTCCAAGTTAAATGTTAGGAAAAATAAATGAAATTATTTATATTCTAAAATGATTGAAAGCAAGATAAAGTCAATTTAAAATCTTTATTAACAAAACCCTTACAAAACAATTTTTGTAACTGACCAGAAATAAATTTCCTATCCTATCTACAGGGTGGTTAAAAAATAACGCTCGCTATTCTTCGCATTTCTTCAAAATATTAAAAAAAAAACCACATTCACTCAAAGCAAAAAAGAAAACACATTCACTCAAAATCACACATTCATACAATTAAATACTATTGCCCAACATCCCACACTTTTCACAAAAATACCCAAAGTTCCAACAAACCTTATATTGTAAATGACCTAAAAAATACACCTAAAGCTACCAGTTTAAAAATTTAAAAAAAGTAAGTACACGTACCCAAATTCAAACACTAAGCACAGTGAATACTCATCCTCCATCCGATCACTGGCTTGCACGCAACTAACCTCATCCTAACAGTTTATAAATCTAAAGATATTTTTAAAATATTTCTTTTAAATTACACACCCACAGATAGTTAATACTTTTTGCAAAAACCACGATTAGTTTTGACTAAAGAGGGCCTGCGAATGACACTGGTGAACACTTCAAGCACAACACACACACACAAAAAGATCGAACCCACTTACCAGAAATACGTCGGGATGGTTAGCCGGGTATTCGTCTTCGCCTCCCCGGAAGAGGTAAGCACGATTCCCCAAAGTTACCAGATGGCGGGACGTGGACCCCAGCCCAACTCGCCAGCCAAAAAAAAAACACATTAAAACAAAAGCACAGATATTAATACTATTACCAAACTTCCCACACGAATCACAAAAAGTACCCAATGTTCTAACAAAATTTATCCTGTCAGAGACCTAATAAATACATCTAAAACTAACAGCCTCCCGACGGTGTTCCTGCCTTGACGGGCCTTGAGGCTTGCGTGTACCAATGACCTGGAGGGCTATGCCGGCGGTAGCTTGCTACTGGTAGGGTCTCCCAAGCCGGACAGGCCGAAGGGTAGGTGCCAGACGAAAAAGAACACCACCAGGAGCTAAGACAGACTTCTACCAAATGGTGCTCCGGTCCTCGGATAACAGAAGCTGCAAACCCTTTTCCTATGAATCTGTTGACAAATGAACCCGATGCTGCATCGTACGTCGCGCAGATAAATCAGGTACGCGCTCAAGGTTTAGGGAGAGGACCTTGTCCGAAAAATAAGAGACAGTCTCCGCTTGCACTGAAGTCCCTGAAAATCCTACAGTGTAACATCAATGGCTTAACCACCCCAGCCACCAGAATCAAACTGGACCAATTGTTAAATATTGCAGAAGAGAATAACGTTCAAGTTATAGCTATACAAGAAACTAAATTAAAAATGAAAACTATCCTGAAGTACAGAGGCTATAATATCTACAGGAAAGACAGATCTACCAAAGGCGGAGGAGGCTTAGCCTTCTTTATTCGTGGCCTCAATTACCAGAATATTGACATACCCTCAGTTGGAAATTCCGATCTCGAAATCCAAGGCATTAAAATTTTCTGGAGAGGAAAACCACTACGCATTTTCAATGTCTATCACCCTCCTAATCAAAAACACCTGCCTGATTGTTTAGCCGATTTTATGGACAAAGATACCATCATCCTCGGTGATCTGAATGCCAAGCACTCCTGTTGGGGTTGTTCCAATGATAATGACAGGGGCTTTGCCCTACTTCAGTTTGCTGATGACAATGACTTCTTGCTACTCAACGATGGAACGCCCCCACACACCTCCTTCAGTTAAAACACGACTGAGGCTTCAGACATTTCCATCGCCAGCTCAGACTTATTTCCCCAATGCTCTTGGTCCGTTAAGAACAACATTGGAAGTGACCACCTCCCAATTATCATTGATCTTAAAAAAAAGACAAAAGATGTCTAACACTAAGGTCAATTTCTGGAATTTCAAGAAGACCGACTGGGCCGGCTTCAGGGAATCTGTTGATGCGGAACTCACCTCGTGGCAACTTGTGGAAGATGTAAACCAGTGCTGGGAGAGCTTCTGTAGAATCATTATTAAATATGCTAAGGCCTTCATCCCTCGAGGGAATGTTAAAAGCTTTACGCCAAATTACACCCAATTCTCCTCCACTCTAGATCCTCTTTTTGAAAAAAGAAAACACCTTTTGGAGACAGCCAGATCATCAGGAGTCAACTTGAGACCCGAGATCAGTAAAATTAATGCTGAAATCAGACTGGCATACACACAACTTAAAAGATCTAGATGGAACGAAATCTGTCGTAAAATCGACATTAGAACTTCTGTTTCAAAGCTTTGGAAACTACTTAAGGGTATTAACAAAGAACAATCCCAATATGAAGAATGTAACACATTAAAAGATGACAACGGCCAAATGTTTAGAGATGACAAATCCGCTGCCAATAGCCTTGCTGCTCACTACCAACAAATCAGCAGACTACATTTCACAAAAGAAGACAAACCAGTTAAGTACAAAGCAAGAAATATTGCTCATGGATAAAGAAGTTCTGACAGTGGAGATCCTTTTTGGGCTACTCATTTTAATATGCAAGAGTTCCTGCTTGCATTAGCTCTTCTCGATCTTAGTAAATCCCCCGGGCTAGATGGAATTCACGGCTATATGCTCGAAAACCTTGGACCCTTAGGAAAACAAAAACTACTTGACTTGTTTAACATGTCTTGGAAAAAGGGGCGTTTACCTCAAGAGTGGAAAAAAGTCACAGTCATACCAATCAAGAAACCAAATGAAGACTCTTCTCGCCTGGCGACTTCAGACCTATTGCTCTAAACTGTACTACGAGTAAAATAATGGAGAAAATGGTCTTAATTAGACTCCAACTCTTCCTAGATAAAAACAATTTATTCCCTAGAGAGCAATTCGGTTTCCGTCAAGGACACAGCACAATGGACCAAGTTCTTTACTTCGCCCAAACTATCAGAGATGCGCAGAATAACAAGCCAACCCATCACAGCGTTGCAGCTTTACTAGACCTAACGAAAGCTTTCGACAGAGTATGGAAAGATAAACTCGTTATTAAACTACACGATACCTCCAACAAACGAGGCAATACTCTGGCTTGGATTTCAGACTATCTTCATCACAGATTTATCAGGGTTAAGTTCAATGGAACCCTCTCAAACTCAGTTCTACTCAGCCAAGGTCTTCCTCTGGGAACAGTTCTTAGTCCAACTTTATTTACTCTCTAGTTGGCAGGAATTGAAGAATCTGTCTACCTCGACACTCGCATTGGAATGTTTGCAGATGATACTGCTCTTTGGGGCAGCGGAGATGACATTGTCAAGATTAAGTCGAAGCTAAACAATTCCTTAAAAGGCCTAACCAAGTATGCAGCTGAACTCAAACTGATTTTCAACCCAACTAAATCAATTTCTACCTTCTTTACCACCAGCAAGCGACTTTATAAATACGAACCATCCTTGTTTCTCAATGACCAGAAACTCACCTACGAGAAGCACCCAAAATACCTGGGCTTCGTTCTCGATCCCGAATTCACGTGCAACAAACATATTGAGTTCGCCGTCTCAAAAGCTAGAAAGAGATTAAACGTTATTAAGTGTATTGCTGGTAGGGACTGGGGCGCAGATGCCAATACTCTCAGAACTTCCTATCAGGCTCTTATTAGACCAATTCTGGAGTATGGCTATCCTGTCTACTGTTGTGCTTCCCAAACTAACTTGAACAAATTAGAGAGGGTTCAACTAAGCGCCGCTCGCATCCTCACTGAACTGAAATTTAGTTGCCCTTCAGAGATAGTCCTTTACGAAGCAGACCTTCAACCTCTTTCCTTAAGGAGACAAGCTAATTTAGTGAAATACTACAATAAACTGTCTGGTATAGACCAAGGCAACTTAACTGGCAATTACCTTAACAATTGGACCTGCAATCAAAGATTAAAGAAAAATAGTCCCTTTAGTCAAGTTAAATCCCAACAGCTTATCGCAGAAAATATAGAACCACTTTTTCTCCATTGCACTCTTAATCCTTGTCTTGAACTCTTAGTCTCTCCCTCTCTTTAACTTAGTTTCCATGAAAACCTCCCTACCACGCTTAATAAGAAAGACTGTCTACCAGACTTTCTTAAACAGTTGTCCTTAGAAATAATCAATAAAATCCCTCCAAATGACAAAAAAATATTTACTGATGGAAGCAAAATGAATGAACAAGCAGGCAGCGGAGTGTTTATTAAACATCTAGAGAGAACTACTCTATTCAACAACGAAACCCTGATTTTTTTTCAGTTTTTCGAAGCGAACTTATCGCAATTGACAGAGGGCTAGAGACAATTATCAACGAAAGGAATTATGACAATATCTGGATTCTTTCAGACAGCCGCAGTTCGATTCAACACCTAAAAAATTGGGCTTTCATTTCAGATAAAACCAGTTTTTCGATCTTGCAAAAAGTTGTCCACCTTTCCCAACAATATGATGTGCTCTTTCAATGGATCCTATCTGTTGCAATATGCAAATCCAAGTACATCCGGAAACCAAATGCGTACCTATCAATTGCGTGCGCAGCTTGAGTTTCCTTTCTATATTAACCTTACTGTTGTATTGTGATCTATGTTCTGTCTTATCAATAAAGATATCTTAGTTTTACCTGCTGGTGGGTGTCACACTCTCTATTTAGTTTACACTCTGCTACAGGTTATGGGCCCAGTGCCGACCTGTTAGTTTAAAATTAAGTTTCAAAATTAAAAGTTAGTTTTAATTTATAAAAGCGAGTGTGGTGCAAGTTTGCTGTAATGGATGAAGAATTACACCAGCAGGGTAGTAGCTTTATTAAGCTGAGTGATACGAACTGGAACGTGTGGAAGTTTCAAACTAGATTAAGTTTGATATCTAAAGGTCTATTTGATGTGACTAGCGGAGCAACTGTAAAAAAGGAGCCAAGTGCTGACGGGTATGCCGCCTTCATCTCGAAAGACGCAAAAGCACTAGAAATCCTGGTATCACGAATGAATTCGAGTCCGATATCTCACATCATGTCGTGCACGTCGGCTCATGAGATGTGGAACAAGTTGTGTGCTGTCTATGAACGAAGTTCGAATGTGAGTGTGCACTTACTACAGCAAAATTTCTACAGCTTGAAGTTCGAAGATAGTGTGATGAACTTTCTTTCGAAAATTCAGAATATAGTTGCAGAAATTAGACAACTAGGTGAAGAAATTCCTGAAAAGATGGTTATAACCAAGATAACCATGTCTCTTCCTGAACAGTTCAAGCACTTTGTTTCAGCATGGGAATCGGTTGCTGATGATCAGAGGACCTTGGATACCTTGAGCGCGCGTCTGTTGGTCGAAGAGGAAAGACTAAAAACTAGAGAAGTGACTGTTGCTCTGGCAGCAAAGAGCAATATAAAATGTTTCGCCTGCGGGAAGTTGGGACACAAAAAGGCGTTTTGTTTTAGTAAAAATGTGCAAAATACCGTCCAGAAAACTAGAAACGTGACCTGCCATTTTTGCGGTAAAAAGGGGCACATGGTCAAAGATTGTTACTTCAGGAAAAGTAAGAATTGTAAATTCAGTAACAGCGAAAATGGTAAAGGTGATTTTGCCTTTATGGGGATAGTAGATTCAAATTGTGATGCAAACTTTTATTTAGATTCTGGAGCGAGTGAGCATATGTGCAATGATATAAGTATGTTCAGTAAATATTTGAAGTTAAAAGAGCCCAAACAAGTAAAAATTGGTAATGGTAGTTTTATTTCTGGAACTTGCATTGGGTCAGTTTTTGTCAATTCATTTAACGGTGAAAAGTTTTTTAAAGTTGAGTTGCAAAACGTTTTGTATGTTCCAGAATTGGAAATTAACTTGTTTTCCCAAGGTAAAGCTTTAGACAAGGGAGTGTATATGATATCAGATTATGATAGTGCTAAATTTATTCATAGAAAATCAAAATTAATTTGTGCAGTAGCCAAACGTGAAAGGAAATTGTTTAAAATGATGTTTAGTCTAGATAAAAATAAGCCTGTAGAACCAAATTTGCTAGTAAATCAAGAAGACACGTGTTAAGTTGCAGAAAGTAAAATGAAAAGTTTAATGTATTGGCATGAAAGACTAGCCCATCAACATTTTGACTACGTAAAGAAAGTTTTAGCCGAAAATGATATTAGTTGGGAAAAAGTCTCGTCAGAAAACCCATTTTGTGATGCATGTGTTCAAGGAAAACAACATCGTAGCCCTTTTCCAGAAAGCAAGTCGAAGTCTTCCGAAATATGCGAATTGGTTCACGCTGATTTGTGTGGTCCGATCGAAGTTGAATCAATCGGAAAATCTCGTTACATGTTCGTACTAAAAGACGACTATTCTCATTTTAGACAAGTGTACTTCTTGGAAAATAAGTATCAAGTGCACGATAAACTGTCGGAGTTCATATTGATGTGTAAAAACCAATTGAACAAAAGTATTAAAGTATTAAGATCCGACAATGACACAGAAATTAATAACCGTAAAATTAAAAACCTCTTGATTAGTCACGGTATAGAACAGTGGTTCCCAACCTTTTCTGTAACATCGCCCCCTTCTTTAAGTTGACTAACACATATCGCCCCCCCCCCTTTAATTTTTATAATTTGTCCAATTATAATTTGAGTTAAAAGTGTAATTAAACTAATAAAGCAATTTTGTAATTTCAAACACTTACTACCATAACAACCAAAGCAGCTTTATCCGGTTACTCTTAAATAAAATCGAAAAAAAAAGCTTATTCTTTTTCTATTTTTATTTAGATTTTTTCGAACGATGAAAGTAAAATAATTAACTAAGATCTTTAAACTCAATTCTGGAAAATTTAAGAGAGTTGGCAATAAAAATTAAATTGAAAACTTTTTTATTCATTTTTTTCACTTTTTTAAATCAATTATTTTTTCAAGCTCATGCGCAAGTCTTTGAGGCAAATATCCAATTGATTCTTATGTTTGGTGAGGAGCTGAATAACAGAACTAACCCTTTTTTAACTAAATATATTGAAGAACGAGATGAGAAGTAGTTTTACCACAGTTAAGGATCAGTGTAAATAAGTTTCGAATGTCAGTTTGAAACTTGGCGTTGATCAAAAAATTAAAATGGTTTTACTGCACTATAATAACAGTATATTTTAATTTCCTCCCTTTGAATACTCATCGCCCCCCTATCGCCCCTTAACTATTTATTGCCCCCTTGATAACACAAATCGCCCACTTGGGGGCGATCGCCCCCAGGTTGGGAACCACTGGTATAGAACATCAAACAACTGTAGCCTATAACCCACAACAACTTGGGCGTGTTGAACGCGAAATGAGGACTATTATGGAAGCTGCTTGAACAATGTTACTGGCTGCAAAACTTGAAAAGAAATTTTGGGCAGAAGCTGCAAACACCGCAGTGTATGTAATTAACAGAACTGGGACTAGCTCGGTTAAAGGAAAGACTCCATACGAATTGTGGAAAAATAAGGTTTTCGATGTGACAAATTTAAAGTTTACATTTGGATCAGAAGTATGGGTGCATGTTCCTAAAGAAAAACGAAGAAAACTAGATCCTAAGAGTGAAAAAGGCACCTTTGTTGGATACGGTGAAACAACCAAAGGTTTTAGGGTGTATTTCGCGAAAACTAACACTGTGACATTGCACAGAGATTTAGTAGTCAACCCGAATAAAAGTACTTCGTATTATCCAAAGGATAATTGTGTGCGAGTGTTCGAGAATGAACAAGAAGAGGAACAGCTCGACGTCACGGGCAACAACCATCAAACAGAAGTGGATTCTGACAGCAGTGAAGACTCCTCTAATTCACAGAAGGTCAAGATGGACGTACTAGGCAACAACCAATCAACTGCTACTGATGTCGACAGCAGCAGTGAAGCCTCGTCTAATTCACAGAGTTATACCAGAATGACTCTTAGACCTAGAGATCAACTAAAGAAACCCTCCAGGTATCCTGACTGTGAAACCAGCTACGTGAGCATAACAGACGTGGAGGAGCCTACAACGTACGAGGAAGCCATGAAATCGAGTTCGTCTGGAAAGTGGAAGCAAGCCATAGATGCTGAGCTTGCAGCTTTATCTGAAAATGAGACTTGGGACATTGTCGACGAATCCAATGACTTTGAGGTAATTGATAGTAAGTGGGTCTTCAAAATTAAAAGAGGTAATAAAGGTAATATCTTATCATATAAATGCAGGTTAGTTGCTAGAGGATTTCAGCAGAAAAATGTAATTTTCGAAGACCTTTATTCACCTGTAGCTAAATTAAATACTTTAAGAATCTTATTAGCAATAAGTGTAAACTTTGACTGGATAATCTATCAAATGGATGTTTGTAGTGCATTTCTACATGGTGAACTAAAGGAGGATCTATACTTGTATTTACCTAAAAATTGTAATTTACCTAGTGGGAAAGTATGTAAACTTAAAAAGTCTATCTATGGGTTAAAAAGAGCACCAAAGTATTGGTACGAAAAATTTCATGATTTTATGCTTTCTCAAAACTTTGTTAAATCTGATAATGATCATTGTTTGTATTTTAGGATTACTGAAACTAATAAGTTATACCTACTAATTTACGTAGATAATCTAATTTTAACAGGTTCTGACTCTAAACAAATAGGTGACTTAAAATGTGAAATGGAAATTATAGGTTGTATTATGTATGCAATGCTTGGAAGCAGACCCGACCTATGTAATTCTATTAGCATCTTAAGCAGGTATCAAAATTATGGTAATAATGAATTATTGTTACATTTGAAAAGAGTATTGCGTTACATTAAAGGTACTATTCAATTAAAACTAGTATATAGGAAGAATTTGAACTCTAATTTAGTTAAAGGCTTTGTTGACGCCGACTGGGGTGGCGATGAAATTACTAGGAGATCTACGACTGGGTATTGCTTTCAAAAAAATATACAATTGTTTAGTAATTTGGTGTTCTAAACAACAGACTTGTGTCGCTCTTTCTTCTACAGAAGCGGAGTATATTGCATTAAGCCAAAGTGTAGTTGAAGCTTGTTGGCAACGTAATCTGTTACTAGAACTACAGTTTGGATCTTATGAAAATGTGGTAATACCTATTTACGAGGACAATCAATCTGCTATTCGAATAAGCAAGTCTTGTGAACAACCAAAACGACTTAAACACATAAATGTGAAATATCATTTTGTTCAAGAAAAAGTTCAGGATAAAACTGTATTAATATTATTTTTGCCTTCCAGTGAGCAAATTGCTGACTTGTTAACCAAGAATTGTTGGTTAACAAGTATTGGAAATTGTTATTTGAAAAATTTAGAAATATAATGTTCGTTTGAAATGTTAATTTCTTATTGTAGTTGGATGTTATATTTTTGTGATCATGTTAAGTGAACTGATTAGTTTTTGAAATTATAAAATTTAGTACTTCTTGTAAAATTTAGTATTATTGTGGTTTTCGGATGATTTTGGTTTGAGGGAGGGTGTTGCAATATGCAAATCCAAGTACATCCGGAAACCAAATGCGTACCTATCAATTGCGTGCGCAGCTTGAGTTTCCTTTATATATTAACCTTACTGTTGTATTGTGATCTATGTTCTGTCTTATCAATAAAGATATCTTAGTTTTACCTGCTGGTGGTTGTCACACTCTCTATTTAGTTTACACTCTGCTACACTATCCCATATCGACAACAAAGGTAATGAGTTTGCAGACACTCTAGCGAAGCAAGGACTCGACAAGTCAGTCCATACCACCTCAGACCTCACATACCTTGAATTATTCGCAAGGCAAAAGGATAAAAACAAACAAAACTGGCTACAACCACCGACTCACTACTGGTACAAAGCAAAAAGGATAAGACTGTCCCTTTCTCTCCCTGGTGACAGACAGACCAACACCTGTTTGTCCAGACTAGCCAGTGGACACGTGAAAAGTCTCAAGTTTTCTGCTAATCAAAAGATCTTCCCTCCTTGCCCTAAGTGCCAGCAAAACCAGGCATCACCTGACCATATACTGGATTGTTTAGGACTGGACTGGGAAGACATTTTTTCTTCCCCCCTTTTGGTTTCGGACTTTCTTAATGTCAACGGATTAATTGATCTGGTCTGACTCCGTCAGTCCAGATGGGAGTTAGTAACAACAACAAAAACAACAACAACAAAACTAACAGTTCATAAGTTTTAAATACTCTTACCCAAAATCCCACACAAAGCACAGTGAATACTCATCCTCCATCCAATCACTGGCACGCAACTAACCTCATCCTAACAGTTTATAAATCTAAAGATATTTTTAGATAATTTCTTTTAAATTACACACTCACAGGTTGTTAATTTTTTTTACAAACACCGCAAAAATTTTATAAATTTGTCACACAAAACACGCGCACACAGATATTTAATTCTTGTCAAACACTAGTTCACTAATAAACACACACACACACATTTCTTCAAAATATTTAAAAAAAAAACCACATTCACTCACAGCAAAAAAAAAAACACATTCATTAAAAATCACACATTCATACAATTAAATACTATTACCCAACATCCCACAAGTTTTACAAAAATACCCAAAGTTCTTATAAACCTAACCTTGTAAATGACCTAAAAAATACACTTAAAGCTACCAGTTTAAAAATTAATAGATTTTAAATAATCGTACCCAAATTCCCACACTAAGCACAGTGAATACTCATCCTCCATCCAATCACTGGCACGCAACTAACCTCATCCTAACAGTTTATAAATCTAAAGATATTTTTAAATAATTTCTTTTAAATTACACACTCACAGGTTGTTAATTTTTTTTACAAACACCGCAAAAATTTTATAAATTTGTCACACAAAACACGCGCACACAGATATTTAATTCTTGTCAAACACTCATTCACTAATAAACACACACACACACATTCCTTCAAAATATAAAAGAAAAACCACATTCACTCAAAGCAAAAAAAAACACATTCACCCAAAATCACACATTCATACAATTAAATACTATTATCCAACATCCCACACGTTTTACAAAAATACCCAAAGTTCTTACAAATCTAATCTTGCAAATGAGTGTTCCAGTTTAAAAATTAATAGATTTTAAATAATCGTACCCAAATTCCCACACTAAGCACAGTGAATACTCATCCTCCATCCAATCACTGGCACGCAACTAACCTCATCCTAACAGTTTAAAAATCTAATGACACATTAAATACTTTTGAGAGGAATCACAAGCACAGATTCTAAATACTTTTCTTTAAGAACACGCGAAAACATACTATAAATACTTGTCAAGCCATCATTCACTCAAAAACACACATTCACTCATAACACACATCCATACAAAAAAATAAAAAAACACTTTCACTCAAAATCACACAAGCACACATTTAAGAACTATTTCCCAACTTCCCACACTTGTTACAAAAAATTGCAAATGCCCTAACCATTTGCTGTCACTGACCTAATAAATATAACTAATTCAAACGGTTGGCCAAACACACAAGCCTTAAAATGAATGTCTACCTACCTACCAACCAACCAACAGTTTATAAATTAAATGACGCACAGAAGCACAAGAAAACCAGCAGTTTTTAAATTAAAATACTTTAAATATTCGTACCCAAATTCCCCTACTAAGCACAGTGTTTTACCATCCACTATCCGATCACTGGCGCAACTAACCTCATCCTAACTGTTTATAAATCTAAAGATATTTTTAAATAATTTCTTTTAAATGACACACTCACAGGTTGTTAATTTTTTTTACAAACACCGCAAAAATTTTATATATTTGTCACAAAAGTACTCGCACACAGATACTTAATTCTTGTCAAACACTCATTCACTCATAAACACACACATTCCTTCAAAATATAAAAACAAACCACATTCACTCAAAGCAAAAAAAAAACACGTTCACTCAAAATCACATATTCATACAATTAAATACTATTACTAACATCCCAAACGTTAAACAAAAATACTCAAGGTTCTTATAAACCTAATCTTGCAAATGACCTAAAAAATAGACATAAAGCTACCAGTTTAAAAATTAATAGATTTTAAATAATCGTACCCAAATTCCCACACTAAGCACAGTGAATACTCATCCTCCATCCAATCACTGGCAAGCAACTAACCTCATCCTAACAGTTTATAAATCTAAAGATAATTTTAAATAATTTCTTTTAAATTACACACTCACAGGTTGTTAATTTTTTTTTTACAAACACCGCAAAAAATTTATAAATTTATCACACAAAACTCGCACACACAGATATTTAATTCTTGTTAAACACTCATTCACTAATAAACACACACACATTTCTTCAAAATATTAAAAAAAAACCACATTCACTCAAAGCACAAAAAAAAAAAACATTCACTCCAAAACACACATTCATACAATTAAATACTATTACCCAACATCCCACACGTTTCACAAAAATACCCAATGTTCTTATAAACCTAATCTTGCAAATGACCTAAAAAATACACTTAAAGCTACCAGTTTAAAAATTAATAGATTTTAAATAATCGTACCCAAATTCCCACACTAAGCACAGTGAATACTCATCCTCCATCCAATCACTGGCACGCAACTAACCTCATCCTAACAGTTTATAAATCTAAAGATATTTTTTAATAATTTCTTTTAAATTACACACTCACAGGTTAATTTTTTTTACAAACACCGCAAAAATTTTATAAATTTATCACACAAAACTCACGCACACAGATATTGAATTCTTGTCAAACACTCATTCACTAATAAACACACACACATTTCTTCAAAATATTAAAAAAAACCACATTCACTCAAAGCACAAAAAAAAAAACATTCACTCCAAATCACACATTCATACAATTAAATACTATTACCCAACATCCCACACGTTTCACAAAAATACCCAATGTTCTTATAAACCTAATCTTGCAAATGACCTAAAAAATACACTTTAAGCTACCAGTTTAAAAATTAATAGATTTTAAATAATCGTACCCAAATTCCCACAATAAGCACAGTGAATACTCATCCTCCATCCAATCACTGGCACGCAACTAACCTCATCCTAACAGTTTATAAATCTAAAGATATTTTTTAATAATTTCTTTCAAATTACACACTCACAGGTTGTTAATTTTTTTTACAAACACCGCAAAAATTTTATAAATTTATCACACAAAACTCGCACACACAGATATTTAATTCTTGTTAAACACTCATTCACTAATAAACACACACACATTTCTTCAAATTATTAAAAAAAAACCACATTCACTCAAAGCACAAAAAAAAAAAAAACATTCACTCCAAAACACACATTCATACAATTAAATACTATTACCCAACATCCCACACGTTTCACAAAAATACCCAATGTTCTTATAAACCTAATCTTGCAAATGACCTAAAAAATACACTTAAAGCTACCAGTTTAAAAATTAATAGATTTTAAATAATCGTACCCAAATTCCCACACTAAGCACAGTGAATACTCATCCTCCATCCAATCACTGGCACGCAACTAACCTCATCCTAACAGTTTATAAATCTAAAGATATTTTTTAATAATTTCTTTTAAATTACACACTCACAGGTTGTTAATTTTTTTTACAAACACCGCAAAAATTTTATAAATTTATCACACAAAACTCACGCACACAGATATTGAATTCTTGTCAAACACTCATTCACTAATAAACACACACACATTTCTTCAAAATATTAAAAAAAACCACATTCACTCAAAGCACAAAAAAAAACATTCACTCCAAATCACACATTCATACAATTAAATACTATTACCCAACATCCCACCCGTTTCACAAAAATACCCAATGTTCTTATAAACCTAATCTTGCAAATGACCTAAAAAATACACTTTAAGCTACCAGTTTAAAAATTAATAGATTTTAAATAATCGTACCCAAATTCCCACACTAAGCACATTGAATACTCATCCTCCATCCAATCACTGGCACGCAACTAACCTCATCCTAACAGTTTATAAATCTAAAGATATTTTTTAATAATTTCTTTCAAATTACACACTCACAGGTTGTTAATTTTTTTTACAAACACCGCAAAAATTTTATAAATTTGTCACACAAAACACGCGCACACAGATATTTAATTCTTGTCAAACACTAATTCACTAATAAACACACACACACACATTTCTTCAAAATATTAAAAAAAACCACATTCACTCAAAGCAACAAAAAAAAAACACATGCACTCAAAATCACACATTCATACAATTAAATACTATTACCCAACATCCCACACGTTTTACAAAATACCCAAAGTTCTTATAAACCTAATCTTGTAAATGACCTAAAAAATACACTTAAAGCTACCAGTTTAAAAATTAATAGATTTTAAATAATCGTACCCAAATTCCCACACTAAGCACAGTGAATACTCATCCTCCATCCAATCACTGGCACGCAACTAACATCATCCTAACAGTTTATAAATCTAAAGATATTTTTAAATAATTTCTTTTAAACGACACACTCTTAGGTTGTTAATTTTTTTTACAAACACCGCAAAAATTTTATATATTTGTCACAAAATATACTTGCACACAGATACTTAATTCTTGTCAAACACTCATTCACTCATAAACACACACATTCCTTCAAAATATAAAAACAAACCACATTCACTCAAAGCAAAAAAAAAACACATTCACTCAAAATCACATATTCATACAATTAAATACTATTACTAATATCCCAAACGTTATACAAAAATACTCAAGGTTCTTATAAACCTAATCTTGCAAATGACCTAAAAAATAGACATAAAGCTTCCAGTTTAAAAATTAATAGATTTTAAATAATCGTTCCCAAATTCCCACACTAAGCACAGTGAATACTCATCCTCCATCCAATCACTGGCACGCAACTAACCTCATCCTAACAGTTTAAAAATCGAATGATACATTAAATACTTTTGGTAGGAATGACAAACACAGATTCTAAATACTTTTCTTTAAGAACACGCGAAAACATACTTTAAATACTTGTCAAGCCATCATTCACTCAAAAACACACATTCACTCATAACACACATCCTTACAAAAAAATAAAAAAACACTTTCACGCAAAATCACACAAGCACACATTTAAGAACTATTTCCCAACTTCCCACACTTGTTACAAAAAATAGCAAACGCCCTAACCATTTGCTGTCACTGACCTAAAAAATAGACTGAAAAATAGACTGAAACACTAGACCTAAAAAATAGACTGAAAGCTACCAGTTTAAAAATTAATAGATTTTAAATAATCGTACCCAAATTCCCACACTAAGCACAGTGAATACTCATCCTCCATCCAATCACTGGCACGCAACTAACCTCATCCTAACAGTTTATAAATCTAAAGATATTTTTAAATAATTTCTTTTAAATTACACACTCACAGGTTGATAATTTTTTTTACAAACACCGCAAAAATTTTATATATTTGTCACACAAAACACGCGCACACAGATATTTAATTCTTGTCAAACACCCATTCACTCATAAATACACACATTCCTTCAAAATATAAAAGAAAAACCGCATTCACTCAAAGCAAAAAAAACACATTCACTCAAAATCACACATTCATACAATTAAATACTATTACCCAACATCCCACACGTTTTACAAAAATACTCAATGTTCTTATTAACCTAATCTTGTAAATGACCTAAAAAATAGACTGAAAGCTACCAGTTTAAAAATTAATAGATTTTAAATAATCGTACCCAAATTCCCACACTAAGCACAGTGAATACTCATCCTCCATCCAATCACTGGCACGCAACTAACCTCATCCTAGCAGTTTATAAATCTAAAGATATTTTTAAATTATTTCTTTCATTACACACTCACAGATAGTTAATACTTTTTACAAAAACCACGATTAGTTTTGACTAAAGAGGGCCTGCAAATGACACTGGGGAACAATTCAAGCACAACACACACACACACAAAACGATCGAACCTACTTACCAGAAATACGTCGGGAATAGTTAGCCGATATACGGGGGTATTCGTCTTCGCCTCCCCGGAAGAGGTAAGCACGATTCCAAAACGTTGCCAGCTGGAGGGACGTGGACCCCAGCCCGACCCGCCAGCCAAAAAAAAAACACATTAAAACAAAATCACACCTGCACACAATTTATTACTACTAAAAAAAATACCACACGAATCACAAAAATTGCCCAATGTTCAAACACACTTTATCCTGTCAAAGACCTAATAAATACTCCTAAAACTAGCAGTTCATAAGTTTTAAAAATACTCGTACCCAAATTTCCACACTAAGCACAGTAAATCCTCCATCCGATCACTGGCACGCAACTAACCTCTTCCTAACTGTTTATAAATCTAAAGATATTTTTAAATAATTTCTTTTAAATGACACACTCACATGTTGTTATTTTTTTTTACAAACACCGCAAAAATTTTATATATTTGTCACAAAAAACACTCGCACACAGATATTTAATTCTTGTCAAACACTCATTCACTCATAAACGCACACAATCCTTAAAAATATAAAAACAAACCACATTCACTCAAAGCAAAAAAAAAAACACATTCACTCAAAATCACACATTCATACAATTAAATACTATTACCCAACTTCCCACACTTGTTGCAAAAAATACCAAATGCCCTAACCATTTGCTGTCACTGACTTAATAAATATAACTAATTCAAACTATTGACCAAACACACAAGCCTTAAAATGTATGTCTACCTACCTACCAACCAACCAACCAACAGTTTATAAATTAAAAGACGCACAGAAGCACAAGAAAACCAGCAGTTTTTAAATTAAAATACTTTAAATATTCGTACCCAAATTCCCCTACTAAGCACAGTGATTTACCATCCACTATCCGGTCACTGGCGCGCAACTAACCTCATCCTATCAGTTTTAAAATCTAAAGATATTTGAAATGTTTTCTTTTAAATTACACACTCACAGATTGTTAATACTTTTTACAAAAACCATGATTACTTTTGACTAAAGAGGGCCTGCGAATGACACTGGTGAACAATTCAAGCACAACACACACAAAAAAGATCGAACCCACTTACCAGAAATACGTCGGGAATAGTTATTCGATTTACGGGGGTATTCGTCTTCGCCTCCCCGGAAGAGGTAAGCACGATTCCAAAACGTTACCAGCTGGCGGGACGTGGACCCCAGCCAGACTCGGCAGCCAAAAAAAAGGGCACTCAAAATCACACAAACGCACAATTAAATACTATTACCCGAATTTCCCACACTAAGCAGAGTGAATAACTCTTCCTTCGTCCGATCGCAGGCACGCAACTAACCTCAAATTAATTGTCTACCAACGGTATTATAATTTAATTTAAAATAGTAGAAATTTAAGTGCTAGTAAACATACCCTTTGGAGATGGTGAGATACGAGAAAATGAAGATGTGGGTGGTGATCCTAGGTCCACTCTCACACTTAGAAGTGACTTTTGGCAGAATTGAAGATCTTATTTTATGTAGCTCAATTATCGCAGAGGATTGGGGAATTTACATATAACTGTAACACATTAAATATTACTTCTATACAAAATACGCACTTGAATATATACGATTAAATTAAACTATTTTTAAGTACAATATTTTTATATATAAAAACATTTACGACACATTTTGCACAGAAACATGATAAAAAGCTTCCTTTTGACAACAAATATAAAAAATCGAAGCTAAGATTTGATTACGAATAACGCGCGTTAAGTGTATAATATAAATATATTTTGTAGTGTGATATTTAATTGCTATTTCCACTATAAACATTTTGTAATGCGATATTTAAATTGTTATTTTCAAGGTATTTGAAATCTTAACAGTGATGCACAATTACTTACAAGTACATTATTAAAGTCTTTCAGTTTCAACACAATGTTTCATAAAGAAATTTTATTTTAATCTAACAGGTTTCGTATTTTTTTAAAATTGAATTATTCTATGAATTTATTGAATGAGGATAAAAATAAAGATTTCTTTCAATTAAAATAGTAACAAGATAACAAAATACAATAATTAAAATTGCTAAATGAGTAGTGAAAGACAAATACATTTTAGAAACCCTGACATTTGTAATTTATTAAAACATTTTTACATTTAAAAAAATGCTTAAAGTGAAACTAAACAACATACCTATGTGTAAAGAGACTAGATATGCTCAATCCGTTCTCCAACTAGGAAATTTTAGCTACGAATTCAATTACTTTAGAAGACAAACTTAAAACGCAGCTTCGTACGTGAGATCTGCCGTTAGAATGAGAAAATTTTGCTCATTTTCATTGTTACAACATATAGTTATAACAAAGGATTGTTTAGAATAATTTAAAAAGAGTTTAAAACAATGCATGTCTTTAACATGGAACGCTGCTTCGATCTACCTTTGTTAAACTATTTACCACTGTATTAAATATGAGTTATAAAATAAATTATAGGGATAATGAAACTTTTGTTTTTAATTATTTTAGGCTTTAACTAGATGTCGTATCAGATGGTAATATAATAGCGTACTGGAAGACTCCGACTACGGAGACGAAATAGTGTTGATGTCTTCTAAATTAGAGGACGTGTAAGAAATTTAACAAGCCCCGCAACAAGTGCCAAAAAAGTTGGACTTTTTGTAAATGAGGGAAAAAATCATTGAAATTAAAAGCGGAAACCCAAATCCAATTAACGTTAACGGAAAATATGTATAAGAGACAAATTCTTCCAATAATATGGGTATAACAGGCACCCCTGAAGAAGGCATACGATGACATTAAATCGAGTATAAATAAAGAACACTATGTTTTTATAACTCTACAAAGAAAAGAAAGTATAACCTTTTCTATGTCTTTGAAAGTTTGAAATTAACCAAATCACAGGTAGACAAAATTGATGCATTTAAAAAAAAGGCCCCAAGAAAATTCTAAAAAATAATTGGTAGCAAAAGTCCGAACATTAGCTTATACGAAAAATTAAAATTCTGTCCGACTACAAATTAACTCAAAAAAGAGACTGTGGAGATGGATTGGACAAGTCCTCAGAATGAAACCAAATGATTCTACAAGAATATTCTTGACATGGAAACCTGATGAACACAGAAAAAGCGGCCGACCTAAAATGAATTTTTGGCGGATGACTATGAAAGAGAAAAATGCCCTACTGACAGAGAAGCTGCCCTAGACCGGAGAGGGTTTAGAAAACCCTTGGCCTCATGCGCCAAAGAGGCGTAAAGAGTTTCAAGGCTGGACTAGATGTAGACAATTATGAGAGATTTGCTACAATGTTACCTACAACTATTTCAAAACATCTTCATTTTTGGTCCGCAACTACACAACAACATAACTTATATAATAAACTCGTTGAACATTATAGTGAACAACTACCATTATAAACTCGTTTAAACGTATTTAACAAGTAGTTTATTTTTGAAATTAAATAACTTTCGAACGCGCACGTTTAACGAGCACGTTTTTCGCATGTACTCGGGACAACACAACTATCCATGTCTTATCCGGGATTCGAACCCGGGCCCACTCGCTTGACACGCCAGGGTCAAAACCATCTTCCCGACTGGGCGACTATTAAGTAAAAATATATAAAAATGCAGAATATCCATGTCTTATCCGGGATTCGAACCCGGGCCCACTCGCTTGACACGCGAGGGTCAAAACCGTCTTACCGGCTGGGCGACAATTAAGTATAAAGATATAAAAATGGTATAGAAAATAAAAAAAGTTTCAGATTTGAAACTTTTTAAGCGCATTGTACGAAAAGAAAATAAAATGTTAAAAGAAAACTTTTTCAGATTTCTTTAAAGAAACGGGACAACACAACTATCCATGTTTTATCCGGGATTCGAACCCAGGCCCACTCGCTCTACAGGCGAGGGTCACTACCACCACACCGGCTGGGCGACTATTAAGTTAAAAATATATAATAATGCAGAATATCCATGTCTTATCCGGGATTCGGACCCGGGCCCAATCGTTTGACATGCGAGGGTCAAAACCACCTTACCTCCTGGGCGACTATTAAGTAAAAATATATAAAAACGCAGAATATCCATGTCTTATCCGGGATTCGAACCCGGGTCCACTCGCTTGACACGCGAGGGTCAAAACCACCTTACCGTCTGGACGACTATTAAGTATAAAGATATGAAAATGGTATAGAAAATATAAAAAGTTTCAGTTTTGAAACTTACTAAGCGCATTGTACAAAAAGAAAAGAAAATGTTAAAAGAAAACTTTTTTAATTTTCTTTAAAGAAACGAGACAACACAACTATCCATGTCTTATCCGGGATTCGAACCCGGGCCCACTCGCTTGACACGCGAGGGTCAAAACCATCTTACCGGCTGGGAGACTATTAGTATAAAGATATAAAATGGTATAGAAAATATAAAAAGTTTCAGATTTGAAACTTATTAAGCGCATTGTACAAAAAGAAAATAAAATGTTAAAAAAATAACTTTTTCAGTTTTCTTTAAAGAAAAATATACTTGTCAATTAAGTTTAAACGTGTTTATTGTCATATTTGATTCAAGGTTTTTCAAAATTTAAGATCAATCTTAATTGCCTACTAGCATTAGTTAATCAAGCTTCGACAGAATTGTTGAAGACCAAAAAGGGACGTTCTGAAACATTTGTAAGCAACACCTATGTCGAAGACTATCTCAAAAAGTCGGTTGATGAGAATGCAAGGTTAAAGGAAATAATCCGAAGTAAAATGTATGACAATTGTGGCTTAAAGACCTCAACAATTCAACCACATATTTAAATTTATAATTAAAAGTTTGTTTTTTTAAATATCTCCAATATTACCTTGTTAATTCGTTAGGATTACTCAGTGAAGCAACGCAGATAAGCTTACAAGAAAACCTCTGACTAAGCTAAGCTGAAATTTCTGAATTATAGTAAAAAAAAAAAACTAAATGCTGTGGGAGTATTTATAAATCATATAATAAATCTGATATTCTTCAACCTTTATAGAAATACATTTTCCTACTCATTAACAGTTAACTATATTAATTTGTTCCTGCAAAATTATTATGAACACTGAAAGTGTCTTATTCTGGTGCCGTTGAAGTAGCACTACAGTGTCAGTCAATGGTGTTTCTAGACCTAGGATATATCTTTACACCGTGGAATTTCTCAAAAACTACTTTTGTTAACTGGGAAATCGCCAAATTGCAAAAAAAAAACATTAAGTTAAAGCGATCCTTCTGTTCTTATTTTTTAGTAACATCTTTAACTAAGTTTACATTGCCGATGAACAAAAGTTGCCAACAAAACCTTAATAAACGCGCCAAACAGTATGATTTACAGCTGTTCTTTAAATGTTTGTTAAATTAACGTCGCATTTGTAGACTAATGGCGACAATCCTTATTATTTAGAATAGCGGTTAAGTAACAACTAGTCCAGCACCTCAGTTGGCACCAAACGCAATCATATACCGATTTTAATAAGCGGCCTTAAGAATTTAGACCATAACAGGTTTAAAGTAAATCAGTCTGGCACAAGGCGTCAATTAATGACGAAAAATTATTCGCCCTGCACGATATGTTTATAGGATTGTTAAGGTGTGGACAGAACCCTTGTAGGTGTCCTCATTGGCATAAGGCCTTTATCCACCGCGCCAAACCGGCGCCATAACCATTCTATATTTAAAAAAGAAAAAAAAAGAATTGCAAAAAAATAGCATACCCTTTAAGTTTTGGATCCGTCCTTCAAAGGCTGCGCTTGTTTAAGCCAATTTTACAAATTACGGAACTTTGGAACGGAACTTTGGAAGACAAACTTCAAAGAGCAGCTTAGTACGCGAGGTCTCTGGAAGAAATGAGAAAAATCTCCCATTTTCATTGTTAGCAAGTATTGTTGTAAACAGAAAATATTGTAACAACAATGTATGTCTTTAATTTTCCCTGCAATATTGTTACAAATTTTATGAAATATATTATATATTATAAAATGAATTTTTTAAATTTTTAATACTTTTTAATCACTCTATGTTTATAATTATATTAAAGTCAAAACCACAGTAAGCTTAAACCCACATAATTAAAAGTTATAGTTTGCCGAATAATTAAAAAATCTTGAATTTAGCAATTTTTAAATGTTGGATTTAGATAACCTATTATTCGTTTGATATCAAATTTAAATAAATAACGAAATTGCGGAAAAGAGCGTCAAAATTTCTGACACTTGTATTTAGTAATAAATATTACTAGAACTAGTTCTTTATTGAATTTTATTTAAGTCGATCATTCTAACCTATTATTATAACCTATTATTAAATGAATATGTTTACAGAGAATGAGGAATTTCGGTATGAATAAGAATTGAAAAATGGAACAGAAATAATACAGTTCATGAAAGTTAGTCATAAAAATAAAATTCACTGTACTTTTGTAGTAAAATACACATTTAAACTGTACTAAAAATGCTTGAATCAATTCATGCCAGGAAACTTTGAACCAATTGGACCCATCTGTTTTAGAGGTCATCAAAGGAACAACCCTTCGAAGACTTGAATTTCGACTATATTGACACAGGTCCAATCATGGAAAAATGACTAAAGGGGAGTCGACATTGAAGCAGTCACTGCAACCGCGACGCCATCTTGTGACTGCCAAAAAAACCGGTGGGAGCGCGCAGTCGAATACGATTTTGTGTCAATATAATAGCGTTTTAATTAAATATTTTAAGAAAGATTCTGAAATAATTTTAATGTATCAAAGGAATTGTTCATTCTCAATTCCTTCTGGTGAATAATATTTTAATTTACCTATAATTAACTAAAATTGCATGAAGTTAGATTTCAATATTTTGCAGCACTTTAAATGTGTGGCTGCACTAAGACTTGTAAATACTGTAAAAATGTAATTCAGTTTTCCGAATTGAATAAATTTTATTTTACTATTTCAGACGACTTTTATGCAAGTTTTATGTAAAATTTTAACATCTTACATCTTATTCTTACGAGTCTTATGATACAAATTCATTTATTAGTAAATAAAAAAATAAAACTTGTATTTAACTGCTACGGAGTCTATATTAACTACTGTTTGTTCCCAAAAAACTTTTTTTTATACTTTCCATATTTTAATAGCATATATAAGTTTTCCTTAGTTATTATCAAAAAATAATTTTGCATTATAATAATAAACATAAAAGTAACTTTTATGTGTAAAATATAAACACAATAATCTAAATGACGAAAAAAATTGAGAATGTTGCCGCTGTAGCCTTTTTTTGGTTTTAAAGGTATTGCTGAAAACGGAAAGAAATGCAGCCATCAAATTTGGTACAAGTGTTCCAAGTACCTGAGTATTTCTTTTAACGTAGTGGCCCTTCGACATTTGTGTCTCCCACTGCAAGAAATGGTGACTAGTAATTGTCAAATCACCGTGCGACAATGAATAAAAAACGCAATTTTCTCAACAAAAAAAAAACCGTCCGGTTATTAACCCATTATTATAAAAATTTAAACACAAAGCAATCGATTAGACAGTTTTTCACAAAAGCCATTTTATTTGAAGGACAATAAAATCTTAAATTTTAACTCTGATCTGGAATAATAACTCACCAAAATGCACTTTTCTTACTCACCGAATTGTACTTATTTTCATGAAACAAAATATTTTTATTTTTTAAGAAAAGATTGTTTGTGTGTTTAATGCTTTTTAAATTCTATACAGTTTTCCTTTATATAAAAAGTTGCAATTGTTTCTGTAAAATAAAAATAAAATATTTCCTTTACATTTAGTAAGATTTATTACTCCATATTCCAAAGTTTTATTCAACATAATGCACAGCTTATATGCTTACGATTCTTAATGGAAAACCAATTTTATTAATTGAACATGTTGAACGCATTCCAGGTAAGAAAAAAAAATGGAAGTGGCTTGATGATTTATTTTTGATGCGAAGTTTAAAGATAATTTTAAACAAACTAAATTTCTCTAAAATACAAAAACAAACATTATTATTTAGCTTGTTTCAAGTGTCTGGTAGTACATGAATGTATATCTAAAATTATAGCAGCAGTATATTTTATTAAATCC
The DNA here is from genome assembly GCA_023701765.1 of Hylyphantes graminicola. NCBI lineage: Eukaryota > Metazoa > Arthropoda > Arachnida > Araneae > Linyphiidae > Hylyphantes > Hylyphantes graminicola. The sequence continues at coordinate 6,115,029 of CM043116.1, forward strand.
TCCGAAAGTCACTTTTCCTGAAAATTCCTTTTACTTCCTATGGCGTCAAACGCGCGGGTTGGCAATCATTCCCTGCATTTAACTTCCCTGTTATACCTTACAGTTACTTCACCCCGCTCAATGGCGGGGAATAGGCAATGTTGTCTCCCTACTACTCATTCTTACATCGGTCCAATAACAAACTTCTAGGTGCTACAAGCAATAAAATTGTTGAAATGTGACAAATCTGCTGGCGATGTCAACCTAACTGGTGAACTCCTCAAAGAGAGTTCAGAGATATTAACAGAAATTTCGTCGTGACTGACCTCTTAAATAGAATTTTAGAAAAGGAAAAATGGCGAAAAGATTGGGATGAGGGAATAACGGTTAAACTGTAAAAAAATAATAATAAGATTTATCCAATCGCGTTAATTGGAGAGGAATCATTTTGCTAAGTGTAGCCAGCAAAGTTTTTACAAAAATAATTCTTGAAAGAATGAAAAAATAGGTAGGAGACTAATACCAGAACGAGCCAGTTCCACAGGGACAATTATGGAATTTTACTTGTAATTTTTTTTAATTCATATCTATTTTGAAGAAAACATGAAACAAATGCGTATCTTACACTTTTATTTACAAAATGTAGTAAAAAAAATCTAAAAAAAGCAAAATTAACAATTTTCATGACTCCGGGAAGAGGACCAAAAATAATAAAAATTTAAATATAAGCCTTTGGAAATTTGACGTGCAATGCATTATCTTCTAAAATATACTTTTATATTAAGCAAACAATCTTTGCATATCTAAACCAAGTGTACGAATATAAGAATCTAAACTAAAAACAACAAACATTTATTGATTAATTACCAAAATCTAACGATTAAGTCAATTTTTCCCTTTGAAACTCTTGTGCAGGACACTATCTGGAAATATATATTTGAAAATTTGTGATACATTGCTGCAAGACATTTTCAACGCTCATGACCCACCTTATTTCCGATTCTAATGTCTCTTCTTTAGTAGTAAAAATATTGATGGACATGGACTGATTAACATTTCTTCTATTTTAGGCACTGCACTCTTTTCATAAATTTGACTAACCTCACTAGATTTGCTAGGTTCTACAAGAAATGATTTCAGAAATAAATGATGTATGTTGCTTACAAATGTTCTTATGCTCAGTTCCTCGCACATGAACCTTTAAGGGGGAATGGGCGTGCAGGACCGGGGGTCTCCAAACTCAAGTGCCTCAATGTTAATCCAATGGGAAAAAATTATTTTCGCTGCCACATTTCTTCGGCTGCATTGAATATTTTTACAAGCGGATTTTTTTATGTGATAAATGTAGCTGACTTACAGGTCTCTATCTTCCCACTTTTTGAAATTGCTTCGAATATTTTGTGTAAAATAATTTATTGAATATTAAAAAAAAATATTCGTACTAACTTCAAAAAGTGGAAAGATAGAGACCTGTAAGTCAGCTACATTTATCACATAAAAAAATCCGCTTGTAAAAATATTCAATGCAGCCGAAGAAATGTGGCAGCGAAAATAATTTTTTCCCATTGGATTAACATTGAGGCACTTGAGTTTGGAGACCCCCGGTTCTGCACTCCCATTCCCCCTTAATGATCCTATACCCATGTTATTTAAAGGGTCATAGGAGTTTTAAAAATGTGCAAAGAAGGTACTACAAAGTACGTATAGTTTGATCTTTCATGTATTTTTTTAACAACTCAATATATAAGTATAATTTTTTATGTAATTCTATAAGATTTATTTAATATAAAACAAATTTTAAAATTTATGAAACTTTAGCCAAATCTAAAATAAACGATCTTAAACATAAAGCTATTTGAACACATTGTGATTAGGCTTGCGCGGCAAATTGTGATCTTAAAATTGCAAAAATGACCAGGAAAATGACTTTATATTGTATAAATATGTACAAACAAAGACTTATACCTAAATTCTCAGCTCAATTTTAATTAAAAATTATGTTTAAAAAATTTTAAAATCAAATTTCAAATTATTTATTTATATTTTTAGAAAAAAGTTCTTAAAATAATTTCTAATTAAAATTGAGCTGAGAATTTAGGTATAAGTCTTTGTTAATACATATTTGTACAATATAAAGTCATTTTCCTAGTCATTTTTTCAATTTTGACCTCATAATTTGCCGGGCAAGCCTAATCGCAATGTGTTCAAATAGCTTTATGTTTAATATCATTTATTTTAGTTTTGGCTAGAGTTTCTTAAATTTTAAAATTTGTTTTATATTAAATAAATCTTGTGGAATTACATATAAAAAAATTATACTTATATATTGAGTAGTTAAAAAATTACATGAAAGTTCAAACTATGCTGTATAGTACCTTCTTTGCACATTTTTAAGACTCCTAAGACCCCTTAATGAGAATGTCTTTTGCATGGAATGCATTGGGCGCTATTGATATCAGTTTTAGAATTGCTGAACCATCCTGCAAACTCAGGAAATGATGAGGGGTCCAACCACCTAGGGTTAAATTTAGTAACCTCTGTAGGAGCCATGAAATCTGTAAAAAGTCATCAATCTATAATAATAAAAATGAAGTTTTGTGCGTGAGTGTATGTCTCTTAGAAACTCATAAACTAGACATTTGTTTGACTCGCAACTTGGCACAAATGTGTATAGTTCGTACTTAAGTTACAGATTATGAACTTTTAGAGCTCAAAATTTTCTATTTTTTTAGAGAAGTCAAGAATGTGACAGATTCTGTAACAAACAGAGGTCATAGTTAAAGTATTAGAGTGGAAGATCACGTGACCTCCAATTCTAACGACTTGACGAGCATGGAGGCCGCCATATTGTCGAATTTGGAAGGTTATGGAGCCAGTGTTGCCATCTCTTTAGGTAGAAAAAATGCTACAAAAAATAAAATTTAATTTTAAAATTACCAAAAAAATACCATAAAAATAATAGCTAAGTTTTGGAATATTTTTAGTGGCTTTTAAAACTCTTGAAAAGCTTTTCGGTGTTTTTTTTTTTTTTTTTTTTTGTAATTTAAGAATTTAATTTTATTTGTTCCGCAGTATTCTTTTTCTGAATATGATGGCAATGCTACCAGCTCTTGCCTATACATTAAGGAAAATAATACTGAGAAAGAAAATTTTAATTCTTAAATTACAAAAGGAAAATATTATTAAAACACTAGAAAAGCTTTTCAAGTTTTTGAAAATCCACTAAAAATATTCCAAAATGCAGCTTTTATTTTTATGGTATTTTTTGGAAATTTTAGAATTAAATTTTATTTTTCGTAGTATTTTTTTCTGCTTAAAAAGATGACACTGGATCCATAACATTCCAAATTTGACAATACAGCGGCCTCCATACTCGTCGTTAGAATTGGAGGTCATGTGATCTTTCACTCTAATACTTTAACTGTGATCTCTATGGTAACAAACCAACTTGTTAACTTTCCTGCCGTCATCTGCTGAAAAAATTAAGGAAAAATCAGTGACATGTTTCAAGTGACGTGATTCCGTTTAGTCTCCATTCCAGGATTTTGTTGTGAGTTTAGAATATGAATTTTCATATATGGTTCTTTTGTTTGCAAATAGGCATGCATATATATATCTATATACATAAAAGGCGACTTCTGTTTGCTTGCTTGTTTGTATAGGACGCGAAATCTAAAGAACCACGCCACAGATCGTTACGAAATTTGGCACAAAAATTCATCTAATCTCAGGAACAAACATAGGCTAAGAATTTTTCGAATCGGACCATTCCTTCTATCTTTTTCGAACGTTTTAAGGGGAAAAATACACCACTTTCGCTCAAATCCGATAATTTTTTATCCTTTCGTGATGCCATATTGGACAGAAAAATTCAAATAAAACTTTTTAGAAAGCAATTGAAATGGAAAATGTTTAATTTGTTTAATATTTTTGTTAATTGCCTTCAGAAACTAAATTAATAACTTGACAAAATAATTGATATGTTTCAAAAGTGATGTAATCTATTATAACAATTCTATTACTTTATTGTGCCTATATGATTTTAATTATAAATTTTTTAAAAGCATAGTTAAGCTTATACTGAACTATGTTGTTTTTTGAAGGCCATCGCACTACAGATGCATATGTCATCCTTTTTTCGACAAATACTTTGCCAAACTCGCCAAGTTATTACAAAAAACGTAACAAATGAGCATTTTTTTTAATTTAGCTGGTCGTGCGAATTTTATCGCACGAGAGCTGAATGGATGTGTTGTTAGCCATATCTATTCCTCGCCAAATTCGCAAAAGGCGCCAAATGAGCTAAAAAAAAAATTATTCAAGAAATTATGACAGGGTGGTAACAAAATCCTTGAAAAAAAGTTCCCTGATATATCCAAGATTTCCCTGATACTTTATAAAAAATTCCCTGATTGTGCTTACTTTTTGCGTAGTTTGAATTATCATACTAGGGCTATTGGCGAGGGTCGTTGCCACAGACAAGAATCTAAACAGACTGCGCATTTACGTAGGTGAATGAGGCGAAAAGTCTCCACCCCCCTGACGTAGTAACAAATTAATCTGGTAGGGGCGCTACAAGTGTAGTCGTTTCTTGGCTGCCTATTTTTAGCTCTTTAGGAGCTTTAACGTCGCTAATAACGCTTCGTAATTTGAAAACCTGGTCATACTGTTTTTGCCTGGTTTGAAACATTTTTAACTGCTTATTTTTAACTCCCAAAAGCGAATTTTAGCACAGCTATAAATGTCTCGTAGCTCGTGTAATTTTCGCCTTTCTTAGTGGACTGCGGCACTTGACCAGGGTTCTAAATTACGAGGCGTCATTGACTGTGTTAAAGCTTCAAAAGAAGGCTAGAAATAGGCAGCCAGAAACCATTCCGTGAATGGGCTTGTTTACGTGGGATCTGGCAACAGCTCCGCGATCTAGTTTGCACTTTTCTCGAAGCATTTTTTTTTTTCGAAATTGAGTTTTCTAAGAATAATTTAATTTAGTTGTTATATTTTAAAATTACAACTTCTTGCTGTGCTGTTGGTTGTTTTAATAATTTAACAATGATAACTTGCATCAAAAGAAGTTAGAATAATTGGTTTAAATATATAACAACTATAATATTCTTAGATAATTCTATTTGGAATACCAAAGCAAATAGAATGCAAAAGTAATTCGAGAAAAATGAAAACAAGACTGTGGAGCTGTTGCTAGTTCCCACGTGAAACAAGCCTTGTTATTTAATTTAAAAAGTGAATATATTATTTATATATTTACTGAAATATATGATAACTACTGTTATAATATTTTATATATGATAAAGAAAAATTATAAAATTTAAGTAAATAAGCAAACAGAAATCACCACAAAACAATGAAAAAGAATTTTAAACCTTTAATTTACAATTCCAAATTTTACATCTTTAAAAGGGTATTTTTGTATTGAAAATTATAAATATCAATTTCTCCGATGTTGTACAAATGTTCAAACGACCGATGTTTGCTGCCTTCCATCGGCGATGCTGATGGTTGAGGGAAAAACCAAAATACAATATTCGGTAAATCCATTAAAAAAATTAGGTAATAACGCGATCCTTCCGATTTGCATATTTTTTAGGATTGTATGTCGATTTAATTTTTAAAAAAAAACTAAATACAATTAAAATTTTAATAATAACATAATATAATAATGATTAGAGCGATATTTAAAAAAATCTGAATCGTGGAACTCCGGGGATCCAAAAATCTCGAAACTACGGCGATACGAAAGTCACGGAACTACGAGGATTCCAAAGATTTGGGAGACTTTCAGATCCTGGAAGTTCCGGGACTTTCGGATCCTTACATCTTAAAATTTTAATTGTATTTATTAAAAAGAAAGACTAAATCTAACACAGACATACAATACTCAAAAATATGGAAATCAGAGGGATCACATTATTTCCTATATTTTTATGGATTATGCATGTATTTACTGAATTTTGTAATTTAGTTTTTCCATCGGCTGATGGAAGACCGGAAACATCGACCCATAAAAATTTTTGAAAAGTCGGCCCAAATTTGCCATTGGTCCATCCCTAATATAACATTCATTGTTCTCAGAGAAACAAAAATGGCAATGAAACAAATTGTTTGGAAAAGCAGTGCACCGAAAAGCATAATAAAATGCAATGCATACAGTATTAGAAAAACTTATTGAGGAAGGCAAATAAAAATTCAGATCAAGCAATGTAAAATTGCCGAGTTTATGATTCATTTAAGAATTAAGATATAATCATTAATTTTAGGCCAAATATTGATTTCTGAATGAACTATATAAAATAAACTTATAATAATCTGATAAATGTATACGTTTTTTGCTCATACTGTAGTTAAAATTTTATTGTCAAAAAAATGCATACAACACAATAAATGAGGTACTTAAATTTAAGTCTCCATATACTTATACCATAATATTAAGTGCACAAAAAAATCCTAGGATTATTAAATAAAACAGCCTGTTGAATAAGCTCGCATCTTTGAAAACTGACAAGTTATTAGAGTGAGAGAACACAGAGGGGCCCTTTTCAGTTATGGGGCGTACCTTGACCACATTCTCACTTTATCTACACTTCGAGCTCCTCATTTAAAGTTGTCGAGATAGTTATTAGAGATAGAACACAAAGGGCACTTAAAGCTATGGGGCGTACGTTGACCACATTACAGAAGGTGTTCCTATCTATCTCGCACTTGACCAAATTTCTCACATCTTCTAAATGTCGAGATCCTAATTCAAAGCTATCGACTTGCGGGAGCCTTCTAGTAAAGTAAGTAATGCTGTTCAAAGCAGGCAAGGACTGGCGGTTGAACTTGTTCACGACAGATTGGGTGCATAATTCCACATCCGTCAGAACATTCTGCTTGAGCAAAGGGGTCTTTGACAACCACTTGTAATCACAGTTCTCCAAATAGGCCCCTTTCTGAACAAACAACCTAATTAACCCGTGGGTTAAACGACAGTTCCTAATACCCATGTTCATAGCAGTTTCACCTCGATTGTCTTTCACGCTGATGTCGGCTCCAGCTTGGATGAGGAGGGCTGTGAGATTTCTGTGGCCCCAAAATGCAGCCGTCATGAGAGCTGTCATACCTTTTTCGTCTTGAACATTGAGGTCTGCTCCATTGTCCAGGATAAGACGCACGAGGCGCGTCCAATTATTAAAACACGCGTAAGAAAGGAGAGTGGGACCACCATAGGGAGTACAGTTGACATCGGCCCCGTGGCGGAGAAGCAGGACAGCTATTTCTCTGCCATTGCGATTGCTAGACTCAACAGCAGCCCGAACAGGTGTCACAAGATCGCTGTCCGGCAGATTGATGTTGCACTTTCTGTCGATGAGCAGGGCTGCCACTTCGTACTGTCCGTTTTCAGCTGCGATGTGCAGAGGGGTCTCTCGAAATCTGTTGAGGCTGTCCACGGGTACTCCCGCATCGAGGAGTTGCCTCACCGTTTCCAAGTCGCCCTTCTCGGCAGCTTCCATTAACTCTTCGACTTCCTCGGAAACGGCCACCTCTTCCAAGGGTGGGTATTTCCCACACGTATAACAAAGAAGAGGATGAAAACATCGATGCATTTCGCGATTTTTTTCCTACTTTCTATGAAAAAGAACAAAAATCAAGAAACAATAAAGTTTCGTTTCATAACAGAATTCGAATTTTAAATTGTTTGGTAGACACATATTTTCAGGTTCGTATGCTTGGTCAGAGACCGGCTTATAAAACTTCGTACGGACATAACACAGAGACACACATACGTGACAGATGCTGCTATCTATCGCGCCACCTCCACAGTTTAGACACATCCTGGAGGGAAATGTTCTCCAGAGACCTATACCCGTGGGGAGCTGCACAATTACCGCCCACAGGATTTTCGGACCCAACATATTAAATGAGCAATTACTCTGCAAAAACTAGACAAACACAACATCTATGCCATACCGGTATTCGAGCCCCGGGCCAGAAGCTCCAAATGCTTGACACTTTAATCATCGCACCGCCGGGTCAAAACAAAGTAATCGCAATTAGTTCAGTTCATTTCATTTGGGAAAAAATTGTGAAAAAAAAATTTATTCTAAAATAACAATTAAATATTATAAAACTAAAAGTGCTTCAAGTTATTTAAAACATACAAATGGCAGTTGATAACCCTCCGCCAGGATGATAAATAGCAACCAATCATATCGGTTCCGCCTGACGTGAACGACAGAAGGACCAGGTTCCGACTGTCGTAGCTTTAAGGCGCGTTCACATGGCCTGGGAAATCGCCGGCGTTTAGCTGGCTATTTTGTGAAGCCTTAGGGCCTTTTCACACGGAGCACCTCGATCACGGAACTTCCATAGGAATAACATGGAGAACCGCTGTAGAGGACTGTTCATAGAATTTTTTCGTGGAGACACGAAAATCGGTAAACAGGTATTGCGGAGAGATATAGGTAGCCAATCAGCATCAAGTATCGCTCTGATGTCTTGTTGGCAAAATCGAGTTAGCCAAATGGAGAAAAATCTACTTTATGCTCACCAATGTTGATTTTTGTAGTTAGTACTCCTCGTTAAATCGGCTTTTGGGGAGCCTTGTGGTTAAGATCTCTATCTCGTTATCGTAAGGTCTCGCGATCGAGTCTCGGTACCACTGAAGACCCACCGAATATGCGGAGTTCGTGCTCATTAAATCTGTTGGGACAGAGAGTCCTGTGAGTGGTCATTGCACATTTTCCCACGGGTACAGGGTACAGGTCCCTTGAGACTATTTCCCTCCCCTTCAGGAACTTGTCTAAATTGTGGAAATGGCGCACAATAGATGGAAGCATCTTTCACGTATGTGTGCATGTGTGTGTTGTGTCTGTCTCACGTGATGAAGGATTATAAGCGGGTCTCTGACCAAGCACACAAGCCCGAAAATATATGTATACCAACCAACCAATTCCTACACGCAGGCGCGCAACCACGGGGGGGGGGGGGGTTTAGGGTCAGAACCCCCCCCCCAGAACCCATATTATAGTCAAATTTTATTTTGTTAACAATAAAAAAAATCGAAAATGATGAAAAAAAATTCCATAGAGAAACACTATTTCGCTCGCCGCCAACAAAATAAGAAACTGTAGGGATGGCGGTTTTTCAGAAAAAAACCGATGTTTCAAAAACCGGCTTTTCGGTTTTAGTGAAACTTAAGACTGGCCTTATGAAAAACCGGTTTTTTGGTCGAAACCGAGGGCAAAAAAACGGGTTTCAGTTTTCCATCCCTAAAGTGTTTCAAATATGGGTGGCGGAATGGCGGAAAGTATAAATCTGTGTAAAACAAAATATTTCTAACGAAACTCTTTTCTAATGTGAGGGGGGGTTTGAAAAAAGTGCCAGCTCTGATAAAGTGACATGTCTTGCCAAAATTATTAATTTTTTGGCGTTTTTTATGAGTTGCTCTTATGTTGTGCATTCAAAAAATCAGTAAAGGTCACGGTACTACGCAATGATTAAGATACCGAAACTGCCCCCCCCCCCCTTTCCTCGGATACTATTTTAAACCAATAATACTCGTTATCTTTGGATTACTGTACTTTTTTCACCGTTTTATTTTTAAGGTTTTTATTTCGCGCCTTTTCTATGTAATTTCTACTATAAAGTACCTGAAGATATGAGTATGTTGTAGGGAAAGGCACTTTTTTCTCTCTTTTTACTGTTTTGTCTGAATGCTTAATATAAATCTAAGGATGGCTGTTAAGTTCTGTTTTCATTGTATTTCAATTGCTTTTTTACATTTAAAACATGTTTTATATCATTTTATTGATATTGTTATATAACGACATAAAAAAAAACATAAATTTTTTGTTATTATTCCTCATCGGCGATTCTTCACGACGTCTTAAATGTAGTTATAGATATAAGTAACATCGTTGAAGTTTGGAACATTGCTCGAAAATAATATATGTTTTGACCAAAAAGGTATAAAAACGGTTTACCGAAATCTTAGTTATAGTTAGTATACTTAATAAAGCAATCCTTTGTAGAGGAAGTGTACGTTAAATATGCTAAAAAGTCCTGACGCTGCGTACGATGTCGCCCTTAACGGTTGCGTTGGGTGCCTACTCAGAGGTACGACCAGGCACGCAACCACGGGGGGTTTGACCCCCCCAGAACCCGAATTATAGACAAATTGTACAATTTTGTCAACAATAAAAGTAATGCCAAAGTGTAAAATATTCCATAGGGAAATACCATGGAGATGTAAAACCGTGCGCTTTCATCCACTATAACCCCTATAGTGGGCGATAGCGCACGGTTTTACTGTAAAATACACTAACCTAAAGCGCGCGGATTCTGGTAAGATATGCCTGGCGCCGCTCTCTTTCTTTTTGTCGTTTTTTTATGAGTTGCTATAATATGGTGTATTCACAAATCGGTAATAACTCTCATACTCTCATCGGTAATAACTCAAACGATGTTGCGCAATTTTACAGGAAATGAATTCTTTCTTTGCTACTGGGGTGGAGCCTTTGTGTCGACGATTTTACTCTGAAATCAAAGAAATTCTACTCGCATATCAGATTAATATTTTTTCCCATCTTTTATTTTTAAAGTTATAATGCTAATAAATTATGTGTAAGCAGGATGTTTTCGCTCTTTTTCCTTGGAAAATATTGTGATAACGTTTAGGAGGTTGTCAAAAGATAAAGACATTGGTTTCTACATTTAATCAAAGTATGTTATAACTTATAATATTTACTGGCAATCGCCTCAATGATATTAAAAAAATATTGTAATACGTTAATATTTTGTGTGAAGTTGCTGAACTTGAAATATTTATAATAGTGGTATTTTAACGACTGAGCGGAGTAAATAAATATTGAGAGTTGTATGAGATTCGAACTTTATTGATAATTTAATTATGACTTGTATATATAGATAGCGAAAATTTTCCGTGATAACCTTCAAGGTATCAGGTTCGGGAATCTCCGAAATGACTGCCGGCCTATAAACGGCAGCCACAAATGTGCGGCGAATTATACCCGTGTAGAAGGAACTGCATGTTAAATATGCTTCACAGTCCCGACGCTCCATACGATGTCGCACTTAACGAACGGTTACTTTGGGTGCCTATTCATATGTCGGCTCATCACCTGACTGTGGTTCTAAATTACGACGCCCTTCGCCAATAACCCTCGCGTAGCTTTAGTGCGACGATAATTAAAACTAAACTATGCTATAATAACCTTAATTTTTCATAATGTTGATATAAATATTTTTTGTTGCCTTTTTTTTTTTGTACTGAGTTTTAGAAAAGATGCTTGTTTAATATCTCTTGTCCTTTTAATTTAATTCTTGTTGTACACTTTTTACTTTCTTCTTTGTTTTACCATGTTTTATAATTGACCTTACTGGCTTTTTTGTATTTTGATATTTTTATTCCTCGTTTTTTTTATGTTCCCTTTTAGGTTTTTTTCTATTTGTGATACGTCTTGTTTTTGTCCTCTACCTGTAAATTGACTTGTTCTGCCTTTTTTTAAAACTTATTTCGCCTGTACGACTTCGTAAATTAAATTAAAAATAGGAAATAGCTCCGTTGAATTTTGAATTATTAAATCATTTAATTATCACTTTATTGTTGAGCTTTAACTTTTAAATGTCGTCCAATTAAACTTATAAATTTTGTTTCTACAAATTGCTATGCAATTAGTTTTGTATTCAGAATATTTTTTATTTTATTTTTTACAAATAAAATAAATGTTAAATTTATCTTTACACTAATCTATTCTTAAAATGATATGTAATATTTAGAACTTATCATTTAATTTTTGTACAACAAATCAGGAGATTTCAATTATCCAAGCAATTACAGGGTGGTAACAGAACCTGGAAAACCTGGAAATCAGGGATTTCTCAGGGGACTTTTTAATTCTGGAAATATCAGGGAATTCTCATGGAATTTGAAAAATTTTGCAAAACATCAGGGAATTTTTCCCCATTTTTATTACGTAAACAGCAGTTTTGGTTCTTGTGATCACTACTAACGAACACTTGATCAAAATATTATGGTTGATCCGATTTGCCTGAAGGACCAATCTTGAAGGAAATATAAATCGCTCTTGCGAATCATGTTATAAAATTATTTTCTAATTGCACAATTCCTCAAAACTTAGATGTTCGGAAATGTAGAAAAGTTAGGTAGGCTAACCCGTAATCCGAAAAGTCTTAATTCCCTCGATGTCTGGATTAAATTTTCTATGCTGCATTGAATTGTGTGTATTGTATGTTTCTTAGGTAATTGTAAAATCAGGGAAATTTTTGTGAAAGTATCAGGGAAATCCTGGAAATATCAAAGAACTTTTTTTCTAGGATTTTGTAACCACCCTGAAATAAATTTTCAATAATTATATTCTATAATTAATGCTCATGGTTCTTATGATGTCACGCTTTCCGTTATTCGATTTGATTGATTGTTTCGTTTTCAATTCACGATCAGAATGAGGAAAAAGAAACTTTTATTTCCATGCAAGTTTTCTTGAAAAATTATAATAATCTTACAAAACTCCCGTTCGAATACCAAATCAAAAGTGATTCAAGAAAAATGAAAACAAAACCAAGGAACTTTTGCCAGATAAATTAATAGAAAAACATCCTATTGACATGAAATATTTAAAAATAATTTTAATTAAATAATAAATTTTAATAAATAAATAATTTTAATTAAATAATAAATTTTAATTAAATAATTAATTTTAATTAAATAATTAATTTTAATTAAATAATTAATTTTAATTAAATAATTAATTTTAATTAAATAATTAATTTTAATTAAATGATTAATTTTAATTACATAATTGTTTTAATTAAATAATTGTTTTTATTAAATAATTAATTTTAATTAAAAAATTAACTGAAAAAAATATTGAAAAACTGAAACCCCCTGAAACTGAAAAATGCAGCCATCAAATTCGGTACAAGTGTTCCAAGAACCTGAGTATTTAACCGGAGCGCCAAAATGTCTAGGGCCGGCCCTGCTCCCTACTACTCATTCCTCCATAGGTCCAATAACAAACTTCTAGGTGCTACAAGCAATAAAATTGCTGAAATGTGATAAATCTGCTGGCAATGTGAACCTAAGTGGTGAACTCCTCAAAGAGAGTTCAGAGATAGTAACAGAAATTTCGTTGTGACTGACCTCTTTAATAGAATTTTAGAAAAGGAAAAATGTCGAAAAGATTGGGATGAGGGAATAACGGTTAAATTGTAAAAAATATATATAAGATTTATCCATTTGCGTTAATTGGAGAGGAATCATTTTGCTAAGTGTAGCCAGCAAAGTTTTTACAAAAATAATTCTTGAAAGAATGAAAAAATAGGTAGGAAACTAATACCAGAACGAGCTAGTTCCACATCGACAATTATGGAATTTTACTTGTAATTTTTTTTTAATTCATATCTATTTTGAAGAAAACATGAAACAAATGCGTATTTACAAAATATAGTAATTTTTCTTTTCTAAAGAAGCAAAATTAACAATTTTCAAGTTAAATTGACTATTAAATTATTTTTTCACCTCGACCTGTGCAACGTCGGGTATAGCAGCTAGTATATATTATATGTGAATATATGTGCCCTTTTGAAATATAATAATAAATATATGTAATTTTACATCTTTTGAGCTTACATTACTCTTTCTTTTTTTCCAACCCATGCCAGGCCGGGTATATCAACTAGTAATAAATATGAAGCTTAAAAATGCACATAAATTCAAAGTTGATTCCTTGTTCACAAATTATGTAATACAACTACCTAACCATTTTAACTATTAAAAAAAGATCATGTGTGCATCGAGCCAGATATTTATTAATATTTATTTCTAACGTGCTAATTTATTTTACCTAAAATAGATCGGCATTGACTAATATCTTTAACTACAAAAGACAAACTTATTTTTTAGTTCAAAGTAAAATATTTGAACATAGATACTGATACTAATTTTAAGCTTCCCTAAGATATGAGTAACAGCTAATGATGTTACTTCAAATATGCTCCCGGAAAAACAAAAAAAAAATTACGATAAGGCATATGAAAAGTTCTCTCCTGGAAGCTCAAAATTCGTATCAGTATACATGTTCAAATATGACTTTAAACTAAATAATAAGTTGCGTTTCGTAGTTCCAGATATTTATCGATACTGATCTTCTTTACGTAAAAGAAAATTAAAATGTGAATAATTTTGAACCAATGAGATTTGATTTTTCTCACACAATTAAAAAAAATAGTGTATGGAACACGTGCGAAAAGTAAACTTTTTTAAACACATGTCATTATTTCACTCGCTCGTGAAATAAAATCCACTAGTTTTAAAAAAGCGTTACTTTTCGCACTAGTTGCATAAATAACTATTAAAACATAAATTTTCAATTTTCCAACCGCAAATTTATTTAACAAATGATAAAAATAACTGAATTTTCGAAAGAAAGTTCATATGGAAGAAAAATTATGGCGACTCAAAGATATTAATAACAAAAAAATTTACTTTATTATTGAAACAAATTTAGCAGGGTCCTGTTTGGAAATTTTTTTCTAAGGTGCATAATAAAAAGGGATAGACGGATGCATCCGCTCCGATTGTTTGAAAATTGTACCATGGGCTGCCGATGGTAATTTAGTGGAAAAAAATCTGCTGCGAAAAACATTAGTCAGTCGCATGATTTTTAAATCCTACACCAAAACTAGGGATCGACCGATAGAGAATTTCGGCCGATGTTGTACAAATGTTCAAACGACCGATGTTTGCTGCCTTCCATCGGCGATGCTGATGGCTGAGGGACAAACCAAAATGCAATATTCGGTAAATCCATAAAAAAAATTAGGTAATAACGCGATCCTTCCGATTTGCATATTCTTTTAGGATTGTATGTCGATTTAATTTAAAAAAAAAAAACTAAATACAATTAAAATTTAAATAATAACATAATATAATAATGATTAGAGCGATATTTAAAAAAATCTGAATCGTGGAACTCCGGGGATCCAAAAATCTCGAAACTACGGCGATACGAAAGTCACGGAACTACGGGGATTCCAAAGATTCGGGAGACTTTCAGATCCTGGAAGTTCCGGGACTTTCGGATCCTTACATCTTAAAATTTTAATTGTATTTATTAAAAAGAAAGACTAAATCTAACACAGACATACAATACTCAAAAATATGGAAATCAGAGGGATCACATTATTTCCTATATTTTTATGGATTACACATGTATTTACTGAATTTTGTATTTTAGTTTTTCCATCGGCTGATGGAAGACAGGAAACATCGACCCATAAAAAATTTTGAAAAATGGTCCCAAATTCACCATTAGTCGATCCCTATTAAAACATTCATTGTTCTCGGAGAAACAAAAATGGCAATGAAACAAATTGTTTGGAAAAGCAGTGCACCAAAAAGCATAATAAAATGCAATGCATACAGTGTTAGAAAAACCTATTGACGAAGGCAAATAAAAATTCAGATCAAGCAATGTAAAATTGCTGAGTTTATTATTCATTTAAGAATTAAGATATAATCATTAATTTTAGGCCAAATATTGATTTCTGAATGAACTATATAAAAAAAACTTATAATAATTTGATAAATGTATACGTTTTTTTGCTCATACAGTAGTTAAAATTTTATTGTCAAAAAAATGCATACAACACAATAAATGAGGTACTTAAATTTAAGTCTCCAAATACTTATATAATATTAAATGCACAAAAAAATCCTAGGATTATTAAATAAAATAGCCTGTTGAATAAGCTCTCATCTTGGAAAACTGACAAGTTATTAGAGTGAGAGAACACAGAGGGCCCTTTTCAGTTATGGGGCGTACCTTGACCACATTCTCACTTTATCTACACTTCGAGCTCCTCATTTAAAGTTGTCGAGATAGTTATTAGAGATAGAACACAAAGGGCACTTAAAGCTAGGGGGCGTACATTGACCACATTACAGAAGGTGTTTCTTTCTATCTCGCACTTGACCAAATTTCTCACATCTTCTTTATGTCGAGATCCTAATTCAAAGCTATCGACTTTCGGGAGCCTTCTAGTAAAGTAAGTAATGCTGTTCAAAGCAGGCAAGGACTGGCGGTTGAACTTGTTCATGACAGATTGGGTGCATAATTCCACATCCGTCAGAACATTCTGCTTGAGCAAAGGGGTCTTTGACAACCACTTGTAATCACAGTTCTCCAAATAGGCCCCTTTTTGGACAAACAACCTAATTAACCCGTGGGTTATACTACACTTCCGAATACCCTTGCTCATAGCAGTTTCACCTCGATTGTCTTTCACGCTGATGTCGGCTCCAGCTCGGATGAGGAGGGCTGTAAGATTTCCGTAGCCCCAATATACAGCCCACATGAGAGCTGTCATCCCTTTTACATCTTGAACATTGAGGTCTGCTCCATTGTCCAGGATAAGACGCACGAGGAGCGGCCAATCATAAAAACACGCGTACGAAAGGAGAGTGGGCCCATCGTAGGGAGATAGGTTGACATCGGCCCCGTGGCGGAGAAGCAGGGCAGCTATTTCTGTGCCATCGCAATGGGTAGACTCAAGAGCCTTCCGAACAGGTGTCACACCATCGCAGTTCGGCAGATTGATGTTGCACTTTCTGTCGATGAGCAGGGCTGCCACTTCGTACTGTCCGTAATCAGCTGCGATGTGCAGAGGGGTATCTCGAAATCTGTCGAGGCTGTCCACGGGTACTCCCGCATCGAGGAGTTGCCTCACCGTTTCCAAGTCGCCCTCCTCGGCAGCTTCCATTAACTCTTCGACTTCCTCGGAAACGGCCACCTCTTCCAAGGGTGGGTATTTCCCACACGTATAACAAAGAAGAGGATGAAAACATCGATGCATTTCGCGATTTTTTTCCTACTTTCTATGAAAAAGAACAAAAATCAAGAAACAATAAAGTTTCGTTTTATAACAGAATTCGAATTTTAAGTTGTTTGGTAGACACACATTTTCAGGTTTGTATGCTTGGTCAGAGACCGGCTTATAAACCTTCGTACGGACATAACACAGAGATACACATACGTAACAGATGCTGCCATCTATCGCGCAACCTCCACAGTTTAGGCACATCCCTGGAGGGAAATTTTCTCCAGAGACCTGTACCAGTGGGAAACTGCACAATGACCGCCCACAGGGCTTTCGGACCCATCGTATTGAATGAGCAAATACTCTGCATATACTTGACAAACCTAACATCCATGCCATATCGGGATTCGAGCCCCGGGCCAGAAGCTCCAAATGCTTGACACTTTAATCATCGCACCGCCGGGTCATAACAAAGTAATCGCAATTAGTTCAGTTCATTTCATTTGGGAAATTCTCTGATTAAACCTGAAGAAGGAATATTGCGAGAAAAAATATTAAAAAAATACCATAAAAATACTAGCTGCATTTTGAAATATTTTTAGTGACTTTAAAAGAACTTGAAACGCTTTTCTAGTATTTTTATAATATTTATTTTGTAATTTTAGAATTAAATTTTATTTTTCGCGTATTCTTCTTCTTAATGTGACGGCGACGGCTGCAAGTTGCCAGTGTCGCCATCACAGAAAGAAAAAGAATGCTAGGCAAAAAATAATAAGATGGCGGCCCCCATGCTCGTCCCGTCGTTAGCATAGATCGATCACGTGACCACTTTTATTAAGATTTCTATGTTTCGTCCATTGCAATGAAATAAAGCACCCTGATTGGACAGTTCTCAAGCTATTATTCAACGCCGATTTTGGCGCTTTGTCACTTTTTTTGGCCATTTGTAATGAATTTGACAACTTCCTGAATTTTTTTCTGATACAAACATTGGTCTACCATGTCAAATTTAAAAAAACACAAACTATTAAAAAAAAAAATATCGTTTTACTTTTCCATTCGATTTCCGATTTAATTTTTTTTTAAATTTCTGTTAGTTACAAATTATCAGTTTTTCATAAAATATAGCATCTAAATTTTTTTGAGAAGTTTATTTTTTTAAATCTATAATAAAAAATAATTCCCTCAATATTCAAGATAGTACTATTTTGTTTTTAAATATAAGACTAACTAAATCGTTTTATGGGTCTAATAGTTATGTATTGGCTAATTTAAAGGAAATTTAGCTATTTTATTGTGACGAAAAATTTAAGAAAATTGAATTTTAAGTAATTAAGTTACAATAATTTTTATGAAACAAGTTAGTGTTGTATATCAAATCAAAACTATTAAATTACCACTTTAAATATAGGAATTTAATTCATAATGGAACTCTTAACTTTTCATTTTGAGAACTTTAATTGAAATTTACTGCCAAAACTTGATAGTATTCAAAACCTTTCATTTTATAATTTATTTTTGTAATCGAACTAATTACAGATCATTAACTGTCTTTTTTTTTAAATAAAAAACTTCATTTGTGTTAGTAACAGTGATACAAGACAAAAAAAACCCACTCTGTTTAAACAAACGACTAATTCGCGTAAGGAGAAACAGAATATCGCCAGTTCTCTAGAGTACAATAGGCAACCTCAGTTTCTTTGACTTGAGAACCGTCCAATCAGAGTGCGTTATTTCGAGTGGGACGAACCGAACTGAGTAGGTATTGTGAACATGCGTTCCCGCCTGACGTATCCATGGTTTAATGTGGCAAACTTTCGCAGGTGGCGCTGTTACTCGGAAGTCGGTTCAACCTGCCTAGCAATGTTCCGGTTCACGGGTTTGTTTATGTTTTGAACAGCGCTATGGCTTTGCGGTGCGTACGAGATAGTATAAAAATGAATAAACTATAAAATATATTCAAAAATAAACTAATATACTGTGCAATATATTAAAGAAAATCAATGTACTGTACAATATATTAAAGAAATACCAAGATTTTAAAATACTTTATGCAGCTTCCGAGTTCAACACTTGATTTTAATTATCCAAGCTGTTGTTGACCATTTTAAACCAAGTAGAATTTTTAAAAAATGCAGCCGACTTTACCATCAAACAAAAAAAATAAGAATTGTCGTTACGATCAATAATTTAAATTAATTAATAAGAAGACTTAGAACTATCATATATATTCATAAATTGTCCTATTTTGTTTGTAATATTGTTTACACACACTTTATCAACGTGCATATTAAATATATATGGTAATAAATGGTCAAAAACTTGTATTATTAGCATTTAATAGTTTTGATAATAAGCAAAAAATAATGACATTATGGCATTATTACTCAATAAAAAAGCAAAAAATAAAAAATAATAATGATTTTCTCAAATAGTTATTATTTTGGGTCAAATGACATAGTATAAAAATACAAATTATTCCAATTACATTTGGGGGAGAAACTAAATTTTCAAAACACCCATTTTTCCTCACCACACTGCTCTACGGCATTTGGAGAAAATCAAGTTCCGGTCCCGAAACCGGAAGTCAGAGGACGGCAGGGATTGTTTGCAAACATTAAACCCTCTATACGACAGCAGGACCAGGTTCCGACTGTCGTAGCTTTAGAAACTGGTGTGCTAAATTTGGCATTATATCACCACTTGTATTAATTTTCCAAGCGATTACAGTGTTGTGTTGTACTGTTATTTTCTGAATACATAAGTATGTTTTTAATTTTTATAGTTATTATAAATATTTTTTTTGATTAACAAAGATTTTTTTATGCACATTTGAGGGGTCATAGGAGTCTTAAAAATGTGCAAAGAAGGTACTACAAATATAGTTTGATCTTTCATGTAATTTTTTAACTACTCAATATATAAGTATAATTTTTTTAGATGTAATTCTATAAGATTTATTTAATATAAAACAAATTTTAAAATTTATGAAACTTTGTTTAGTATAATTTATTTAAGTTTTTTCTAAAGCTACTTGAATACATTGGGATTAGGCTTGCGCGGCAAATTTTGAGGTTAAAATTGAAAAAAAATGATCAAGAAAATGACTTTATATTGTACAAATATGTACAAAGACTTATACCTAAATTCCCAGCTAAATTTTAAATTGAAATTATTTTCAAAATTTTTTTTAAATCAAAATTTTAAAAATTTTATAAAATTTTTAAGAAAAAAGTTCTTAAAATAATTGCTAATCAAATTGAGCTGAGAATTTAGGTATAAGTTCTAGTTTGTACATATTTGTACAATATAAAGTCATTTTCTTGGTCATGTCTTCAATTTTGACCTCACAATTTGCCGCGCAAGCCTAATCACAATGTGTTCAAATAGCTTTATGTTTAATATCATTTATTTTAGTTTTGACTTAAGTTTCATAAATTTTAAAATTTGTTTTATATTAAATAAATCTTGTAGAATTACATATAAAAAAATTAGACTTGTATATTGAGTAGTTAAAAAATTACATGAAGGATCAAACTATGCTTTGTAGTATCTTCTTTGCAAATTTTTAAGACTCCTATGACCCCTTAAACAATTTTTGTTGAATACTTAAGGGGACGCATTACTCAAAACATTATTTCTTGATAATAACATAAACTTGTAAATTATATTGGTTTTATATATTGTTCACTTTTAATAAAAATTTTCTAGCAATAAAAATTTATATTTATAAGTAGTTTTTTATTTATTAAAAAAAGTCAAAATTTTGAACTTTTTTTAAACCCTACTCCTATTTCAATTTTGAGAATAAAATAAACCATAAAAGTTTGGTGGAGTTAAGTACTATTTCTTCAAGAACTGTGCATGGATTTTAAAATGCGAGCTTCAGTTTAAAAGTAACATGCATTTATACTAAAAATCTCAAAAAATCACGCAAAAAATACAAATTATTGAATTCAACATTTTAAAAAAAAAATAACTATGCATAGAAGACCTTATTCCATGCACAATTTTATGCAAAATATATATTGGAACACAGGTAAAAAAAATTCAAAATTCTAACTTAATTAGCAAAAAAAACCTTAGGGATTTATTAAACACAAGAATTGAAAAACGTGAAACAGAGAAAAAAGGTTGAAAGCAGACGAAATACGTATTCAAACGTATAGGAATTAGGAATGACTGCAGAAAATATTTAATAACTTTTTTTCTACAGAAGATATCATAATGAAACTTTCAGTAAATGTTTAGAAGAATATTGTAAATATTAAAAAGTAAAAACTGAAAAATCGATATTTTGACCATTTTCTGGGTAATGCGTCCCCTTAAGTTTTTATACACATTTAAATATCTTTAAGAATAGTTAGTTTTATACAAATTTAAATATTTGTTTTATGAGTCTCCCTTTTTTTATTACATATTTAAATATTTTTCTCTTTTTTATACACATTTAAATATTTTTTTTATGATTAATTTGCTTTTTGTACGTTTTTTGGTGCTTCTTGAAAACTGATGTTAGTATTTAAATTTGCACTAAACAATTTTGACATCTATTTCTAGACGAGTAATTATTTTTTTTTTTACGTTTTTGGTGTTGCTTGAAAACTGATGCTAGTATTTAGATTTGAATTGAACAATGTTTACATATATTTTTCATTTGGGCCCTCAAAAGAAAATGATTAATCTTTTAAACTTAATTTAACACACTTTCAAATGTGGAAGACATTTCAGAAAGTCCCTTTAACAAATAATATATGTATTAAATTTGGTGTAACTCGTTCATCAAATTTAGTTTAATAATTTTGCCTGTATTGAGTTAAGATCAAGGTTTCGCTGTACAAACCAATGTAATTATTTGTTATAAAACTCATACTTTCTATGCTTTAGGGGAAAAAAATTATGACGGATCCGCTTAGCCATAAGACTTAAGAAATATATATAACTTAATATATTTCGACGCTATGAAATTATCAGTAATGGTACAGGTACTCAAGTATAAAAAGTCTGTCACTTCTAAAGTGGATAAATCTTGGAATATGAAAAAAAAAAAAACTCTTCAGTCAATTATTTAAATACACTGTTCAAAACAATTTATAGGGTAGCGCTTTTTACTTCCAACTTTTACTTTACGCCCAGCTTTTTAATTTTTATCTCATCGGAGTGGTCTGTAGCTTGAATGAATAATCCGAATGCAACAGAAATTGAGACACTTACTAATCAAGGGGGAAAAGTAATCTATATACATAAAAGGCGACTTCTGTTTGTCTGTTGGTTTGTATGGGAAGCGAAATATAAAGAATCACGCCACAGATTGTCACGAAATTTGGCACAAAAATTCATCTAATCTCAGGAACAAATATAGGCTAAGAATTTTTCAAATCGGACTATTCCTTCTATCGTTTTCGAACGTTTTAAGGGGAAAAAATGCACCACTTTCGCTCAAATCCGATCATTTTTTCTCCTTTCGTGATGCCATTGGGCAGAAAAATTTAAAAAATCAAAACCTTAAAAACTCTATTAATGTAATATAAGTAGCGGGATTCTGTACTTTAATAACGAACGGTATCAGCAACATAAGCTTATTAGAAAGCAAATAAACTTATAAAAAAATGCAAATCGTTTGCTGTTTGCTGAAGTAGCTTATTTTTAATTCTTACTGATTATTTTTTTTACATAAATATGTATTCTCTTTAATTGAGCTTCTTATCAAAGATATTTTTGAAATTAATATTAATCATTACTATATCCAAGATGGATAATTAAATGGAAAAAATTACTGGGTAATTTTCATATCTTATGTAACTCAAATGCAAGAAAAAATAGTTAAATTGACTATTAAATTATTTTTTCACCTCTACCCGTACAACGTCGGGTATAACAGCTAGTGGAATAAAAAAAATCCTCTAAATTCCAATTTAAAATAACTCTATATTACGAGGCGTAGCTAATTACGGCCAACATAGCCAATTACGTCTCGTAATTTAGAACCCTGGTCAAGAGACTAGTTTCTTTATGAATCAAAAAAAAATCGGACTTTCACCAGGATTCTAAATTACGAGGCGTAGCCAAGTATGGCCACTTACTGCCAACACAGCCTTTTACGCCTCGTAATTTACAAGCCTGGTTAAGGGACGAGTTTATTTTTATGATACTAATCAAGGGGGGGGGGGAATGGTGTCTCGATGTTTGTTGCACTTGCTTATTCATTCAAGCTACAGACATCTCCGAATAGCAGCGTTATTTTAAAACCACTCGGTATATTAAAATTATATTCAAATTAACCAAGATTTTTTAAAAAATAATTTCCATTGATAAATTTCAATGTGAAATGCATAAAATATATTCTTCCCAATGGTTATGAACCGACAATTTTTTTTTTTATATTAGCATGACTTTATTTTTCATCTAAGTTTACAATACACATTTTTTTAACAAAACGAATATGTAGCTAAGATATTTAATATTTTTATTTTGTTCACACATATATGAAACAACGTTTACAAAATTACACTTTATTATCCTAACTAATACTTACAGCATATATTACATAGTATGAATAAAGCAGCTGCAATTTATTGTATTGAAACTTCCTACGCAGAATTCTACTTTAAAAAAACTTTTAATTGAATAATATCTAGACTAATAACAATATTGAACTCAATATTAGTTAGGTAGCAGTTGTGATTTAATACAAATAATAACGATGCAAATACATTATTAAAATAATATTCTCCTGTCAAAACTTTAAAACCGAGGAATAATTCCGGTTAATTTAAGGGGGTCTGATACCTTAAAATCGGGAAAATTTCCAATTTATAAAGATAAATTATTGTTTGAATATTTAACATTTTAAAAGAATCCGCTTTAAAAAAATACCCATTAGTTTTTGAGTTATGAATTTTTGAATGAGACGCACTCCACTAAATGTAAACTTTAAACACTCATATGTATCCGTTCGCGGTTTTCCAATTTCAAGATTAAAAATGCTAAGCTTTTTTTAATATTATAAGTACATTAATATTTTTTTCTTTCATAGACAAATTAATATATTTTAAACGGAAGTATGCATTTGGATTTTTGATATCTGTCAGTTTTTTAGAAAAATTCTTAAAGTTTAAATTTCCTTTTGGTAAAATTGCTAGAAAAATTTTAAAAAGTTTCATTTCAATAGAAATATAAATGCATACTTTGGTTTGAATTATCTTCCAAATGTTGTATAAAAATTTGTGAATAAAAATATTGAAAAATAGAAAAGGAGTAGATTTGAAAATTGTTAAAAATTTAACAAAAATTTTTTTAAATAACCCAACAGGCTCATACAAAATTTTAATAGCTGAATTGTGTTTTTAATACATGCTTAACAAGTGAAAAAAAATTTGGAATGTGTAAGTGCAGAAATAAAAAAAAATTGTCCGAGGTATCGGACCCCCTTAAAGAGAAATACCGAGTGTATAGAGAAAACATGTAAAAGTAATAATATACTGCCTATCAAATAACTTAAGAATTCAAATACATAGCATATTTCCTTTTAACCCTTTCAGTCCCAAATATTTACTCTACACCCCCTACAGAAACTTCCTATATTCACAAAATAAGCTTATTTTAGGTCAAATATACGAGTTATACAAGAAAAAAAATTTAAGTTTTTATATGGTTTTTGAAATAATGCCAAAATTTTTTAACTGTGGAAAACAACAAAATAAAAAAATATATATATTACCTAAAAGCACTTCGAGTTATATATTTCAAGGCATCTGACCATATTATTAAAAAAAAATTTAGAAATTACTTTAACCGAAAGTTTAAATTGTGTTTTAAATATGTGGAACTGAAGTGAACTTATCAAAAATCAGATGAAACGCTTGTTGGCTATTTTCTGAATAAAAAATAGTTCCGACTTCTATTGAGATTAATGTAAAATATTGTCTAATAGAACAAAATGTGAAGAATCGTATGATGTGTGTTTGGATGTCATAACGGGACATTAACATTTTGAAAAAAATATTGAAAGTGATGATGCCAAATGGCATCACTGGGACTGAAAGGGTTAAGTAGCAACAAAATTTACATAAGTTTAAAATTCGTTAAGGCGCATTAGATTTAATGACAATTTGTAATTAAATTTAAAATCTGAAATGGACCATGAATATTTATGCCTAAAGTGCATTGCAATTGATGGAATTATTGTATAGGAGCAAGGGCCATGGTACCATTGTTGCTTATGTAACTTTTCTGACAGTGTAGGTTAGGTTTGAATTATCGTCGCACTAGAGCGACTGGCGTCTTATTTTTAGGACCAGTCAGGTGACGAGCCAACACCTGAATAGGCACCCAACGCAACCGTTAAGGGCGACAAAACTAAACCGTAGTTACGACCGTTTCATGATTAATTCCAAAATCTTCAAACACTAAAAACTGGATAATTACTGAAATACCGATAAATATTACACTTGAAATGTATGGAGTTTAGAACTTCTGTTATCTTTAAATTTTACTGAACTTTTCAATTAGTACTCAAACACGGTAGCTAAAAATATTAGGAAATTAAAAATCTTACGATTTTTCTCGTAAACATTTTATTCTCGCGTTATTTCTTCCACACGCAAAAAGAACAGCCCCATTTACACTTTCCAATTCAGCTACTTCGTTATTTTGCGATAACGTCATGAATCAACCAAGGTCAAGGATTTGCTTATGAAAAATTTCAACTAAAGTACTCTATCAACACCTTCTCAAATTGTTTAATATGTACTTCAAATAGAGTTAAAACTTGACATTGTGGCAGAAAATGACAAATACATGTATGGATTAATAAACAGACTTATTCACTAGTAAAGTTTTTATTGAAGTAACCAAAACAAAATACAAGGATGAAACTAGTTTAATATCAATATAAGGAAGAAACGCATTTTATTACAATACAAGGAAGAAACGCATTTTATTACAATACAAGGAAGAAACGCATTTTATTACAATACAAGGAAGAAACGCATTTTATTACAATACAAAGATGAAACGCATTTATTTGCAATACACTTTAATAACAATAAAAGGATCGCGTATATAATAACATTAAAAGTACAGACGCATTCGATGACAATACAAGGATCGACGCATTTGATGACAATACAAGGATCGACGCATTTGATGACAATACAAGGATCGACGCATTCGATGACAATACAAGGATCGACGCATTTGATGAAAATACAATCTTTTACAAAGAGCTCGTGAATAATTTTTTTTAATACAATTTATCAAGTAAAGTTACACTATTACGATAAACTGAGCTTAAGAACCTTTTTAAGCTTACCACCACTCATGCTACGTAACAAGGCCTTGTCATTTTCCTGTATCCTTACTTTTGACTTAAAAATTTAAATAGCTTACCCTTACCTTTGTATGTACTCCCAAATTCTTACTCCTTGCGATGCTCCTATACAAAAAAATTCGCAGAACTACACAGCTTAACACATTGCAAAAATATAAAATTTTAAACCATGGTTTCATGCGCATGAAAACAACCTTTTATATCGAATACCAATACCTTGCCCTGTAATTTTAGATTTTTTAAGAAATTATTCACACTATGAATTCTATTGTACATTACTGTACAGGATATTCCAATATAACACTACACAGAATACATAATACCAAAATAGAACCCATATTCAATTGACAAAAGAATTTTACAATTCAAAGGTGCACATTGATGAACAATGACAATACACATGAATATGACAATACACATCAATGACAATACACATTACTACATTTTGAAATATTAACGTAAACACTGGTGTAAATATTTAAAACGGAAACGCTTGATTGTCGAAAAAATACACCCAAGCTAGTAAGAATCGGTTTCAATCTGTTGCTAAACGAAGGCTAGCACTTCGTTCGCACCAGAATATCAAACAAAATTCAAACAGTTGAAACAAATAGTTTTGGGGAAAGGAAGTGAAGTTGTTTATGAAATTGAATTTGCATTGCGAAGGCAGTCCCTCGTAGATTAGTTTTCCATCCGTCCGTGAATCATTTTAGCTTAAATTTTGGAATAGTGCATTATATTTGAATATTCAAACTTAACAGGATAACTGGAATAAGATTTTTTGCCCAAATTTATAATTGAGAAATTAGAGAAATAACCCAAGATTTTAAAGTGCAAACAAAATTGCACTATGAAGCATTTCAGATATTCAATCCATACATTGAAAGTATAAAACTATTAAATTAACAAATTTGAAACGAAGGGTTTAGTTTTGGTTGAATAAACGTCGCACTAGATCTACACGAGGGGTTTTTTTTTTTATGAAAGGTTTCGGATAAAGTCTAGTTTGCTTCAAAAGGAGTTAAGCTATTGCTTTTGGTCGATTGCCAAACTTCAAGCAACACCCACTCTGCAAGGAAGAATCTAACCCAAACTTTGGTAGTAGGGCAATCCCAATTTGACCATGACATTGGGGAACTTTGAAACTATTTAGAGCTGCGATGCCGAAAATTTATGAAATATAAAATTTTGTTCTACTTTAAATGGTCACTATATACTTGAAGTTTTAAAGAATTTTGTGTGTGAAATATTTAAGTTTACTAGTAGCTGCATACACAACTTTTATCTTTTGAACTAAAGAAATACTCATTTGTAATTTGAAAGGACTGGAGATTCGAGTACAGATTAGTTTAATTATAGAACTAATTATAAAAAGGAGGTTAAAAATCTGACCGCTTTTAGTCAAATTGCAAAAACTGTTCTGGGAGAGAGAGTGAAGGGGTTTTTGGGCATATTATAAAACTTCTCATAAATATTCAACACCAGATTAGGCACAGCAAGAGTGAGTAAGGTTTGAATTATCGTCGCACTAGAGCTACACGAGGGCTATTGGCGACGGGCGTCGAATTTTAAAACCACAGTCAAGCGACGACAGCAAGAGTGTTGAACAACAAGTCCAAGCTTTGGACAAATTTAACGAGGATGTAATTGCTCGACAATTTTTATAGGAAACAATTTTGTGCCGCAAATGTTCAAGATGACCATTTAACCAATTCTAAGAAGTTCGACAGTTTGAAAACTAAAAATTTGTGATTGAAAAAAAATAAAGACCAAAATCCGTGACTTGCGCTGCCCTACTTAGGGGTAAAAGAATAAAGCCAAAGCTACAGCAGCGATTTTTTAAAAGCAAGATTTTTGTAATCATTGAGAGAGTCGCGGTTTTTGAACTAATTCGTTAATACTTTCAAAATTTTTGATATCTTCATTTCAACCATAGAAATACAAATGCTTATTAGTAGATCTGCAAAAATGCTTTTCCCATCAATTTTTTTTTCCGTGCCGCAAAACACCCAAGAATATTAAAACAGTTAAAAAATTTTGCCGCAACAGCCATTTTAAAAATATTTAGTGCAGGTTTAACTGAAGGTAAAATAAGGTTGCCGTTCATACCAGTTTGAAAAACTTACAATTCCAATTTTGTTGACAGATTGACTACTACATTATGCTAAACACATTATGAACGCATTTAAGAACACTGTCACTTAGTTAAAACACATTACAGAATATTTTCTGAAGACATATGCAACACATTTTGAAAAGCCTTTTCGAACACTATTTTGTCTCCTTTTAGACCACTATTCGTAACGCATTTTGAGACTCCTAATGGAACACTTTAAGAACGTTTTGGAACCCATTCGGGAAACTCTTTTAGAGCACTTATGGAACACCTTGGCCCATTTTCAGTAACACTTTTATTGAATAGCAGTTTGTATGGTATAAAAATGAGCACATGCTTTAATTTTCCCATGTAAAAATGTTTAATCTTAAAAAATCGCACCCGTTTCATGCCCGAATTGGTCGGGTAGAGAATTGCGTAAGGATTTTGAAAATTGTCTCCTTACATAATTTACCACTTTTCCTAGCACTAGCCATTCTAGTGCTCATTTAGCAACAAGATTCTATTAGATGCATTAATTTGGCCACCGGTGCATAATTATAAAACTACAATTAACTATTTAATATGCATCAATGAGCTTAACCCCATTATCGGTTATTGGCATTAGTGACCTAAACGCAGTTTAACCAGAAGAGATTTGATTTGGTTTTGAA
The DNA here is from genome assembly GCA_023701765.1 of Hylyphantes graminicola. NCBI lineage: Eukaryota > Metazoa > Arthropoda > Arachnida > Araneae > Linyphiidae > Hylyphantes > Hylyphantes graminicola. Next base: position 6,143,962 of record CM043116.1, read on the forward strand.
TTATCGTCGCACTACAGCTACACAATTAACTACAAGAGGAACAGTTTCAAAATGGCATATAACGGTACCGTAATTCGTGTTGTTCCAGACTCCAATAACTTCAGAGAAATAAAATGATCTGGTTTAAGTTTTGAAATTAATTATTGTTTTAAAAATATTTAAGATGTCTTGGCATTACGGGGGGGGGGGGGGGGCATTTTAGAGAAAAACGAGGGAAAATGCAATGCTTATCTGAAGTCGTAACCTCTTGACAAAGCAAGCAGCAAAAGCTTATGGCGGTCACCACACACGCACCTTCCCACCTCAATTTATATATCCTCTCCAGATGGCGCTGATTTACCACTGCGTATTTTCACTATTAATCTAGTTAATTACAAAAGTATAAAAACCCTAAGTAACTCTTCACCTTGAGGGTCGTTGATAGATTATGGGGGGGGGGGGATTGTTCCGTAGATTGCAAGGCTGCTACAGGCTTTTGACTCCATTATGCCTTTAAAATAAAATAAAAATTATTAGATGTAAAGGTTCTTTATGTAATTATCAAAAATCCCAACAGTTAGCAAGTAAAATAAATACAGTAGACATGAGGTTTTCTACATAATTACGCAGAGAACAATTTTAAGCACCGAGAATAATTTAAATATTTTCTTTCTAAAAAAGGGGCTTCTAATTTTGACCGCAGTGGAGTTCTGAAATTTCGGAATTCTCATTTCCGTTACCCCAATCAATGTTAACTCCTCTGCGATTTATACCAATTAAGGGCGCTTGGGAATATTAGCTCCAAATTCCAGAGATTTGCAATTTTTTAGTTGCATTTAAAACTTGACAAACCTTAAAGTGAAAATTTAAATAGCAGTCGTTTAAATGTACGCAATAGAATATACACTCTTGCACGTTAACACATAATTTCTAAACAAGAAAGGAAATCGTAAGAGTAGATAACGCGTTAAATAATTTAACACTAATAAATGGAACCGTGTTAATGCTTAGAGTGAAGGTAGAAAAGATAATAAGTTTCCAATTTGTCGAAATACCGACAATTATTGTTTAACGTCTGATAAAATCGTAACTATTTGTAGATTTGACACTTATCGTAAATTAGTAGAGCTCACTAGTCTGTTTTTATAATACTCAAACACTTTAAGATTTTAAAAACATTTGCAAGAAATATTTACGAGTCCATACGATAATAAAAAAAATCTGTATTTTGAACACTAACTCTTCAAAAGGCATGTCGTTATACTACCATTTCATGAATTTCAATAAGTTACAGGATAATAAGTATGAATTATTTTAGCTATTTAACTTTTAAGCATAAGAGTAATTCAAGGAAATATATAAAGCATATGCGCGAGTTAGATTAACGATTCAATTTCTGAAACAATGCTGTCTTGGGCAGCACCTTTTCGTAATTTACCAAACTGGGAGCGCTAACTTTGTTGATCTGACAGTCTTGCTGGTAGCAATTGAAGGATTATGCATCATTGAGTAATAAACTATATAAATTAAATTATAAACTTAGTTTTTCAAAGCATCAAGTCGCTAACTTATTTTTTTAAGTCATTTTTATTCTAGTATATATATACGCTAAACAATTCCTAGTTTAAAAACAAAGCACTGAGAATCGTAAAGTTTTTCATTAATCATATCGGATATTTCACCTTTTTGAACTAGACACGTATAGCTCCCAAATCCATCGTAAATTTCCTAAATTAAATAGCGTTTAACTGGAAAGTTTTGACGATTTTTTTTATAACATTTAGGTAACAGTTGAACTAGTCTTAATAAATATCGCTGGTGATTAACAAGAATTCTAAAACAAGCCTACATTAGCTTCCCTACATTAGACTGCCAGAATTTTTAACCATGAAACTTTTTTTAGTAATTTTTTTTTCAAGTGCAAGATGATTCCAGAATGTAACATCCTCGAGAGTTGGCAAAAGCTGTAATCTGCCTTTGAACGCGAATTTACTTGGCGCCGAGAAAGAACTCTCGATTTAACTGCAAACTGAAACATCATGAGCAAACTTGACCTACATCCCTACCTAAATGTATTAAAATTGTATTTAATTTTAGTCGAGGTGATTTGATCATTTTAAATTTAAAATTAGCAGCGCAGGATAAAATTGCATTAGTGGTTGCATACGTAATACCGAAGAGTTGAAATTAGCCAACGCGATAAACGTCGTGTTCAGTTTAACAAATAGACTAATATCCTAGAATTTTAATAAAAATTTATTTAAAAAAACACGCACTATTAACATTTACACGCAAAGTTTTAAAATATTTATTCTTTTAATATCTACCGAATTAAAATCTTTAGTTCAACGGATAATAATCTACTTTAGTGTAGTAATTACGAGCAAAAACCAGAAATAATTCGATTTAGCTAGATTATAAATTTAAATTAATGCATAATAACGTGTCATCGATACATAATCCCTTAATTGCTACCAACCAGTCTGTTAGACCAACAAAGTTAGTGCTCACAGTTTGGTAAATTACAAAAAGATGCCACTCAAGATGACATTGTTTCAGAAATTGAATCGTTAATCCAACTCTCGCATGCTTTACGAAATTTACTTCAGTCGATCAAAACTCATATAGTCAAGATGTTTTTTTGATCTGTGACGGATCACCACATACGCTACCTCAATATGTAAAATCCACAATAGATGGCGCTGATTTACCACTACGTTCCTATAAGTAATCTTGTTAACGAAAACAATAGTATAAGCTGAAGTAGCCTCGGATCGACAATGGGTACCGAGGCTGCTACAAATCAATTAAAGCCCATAACGAGACTGTACTAGTGACATGGAGGGTGGGACATGCCAATAAATTAAGGGCGAGTAATTTATACAACGATGCGGTTTCTTTTAAAACTGAATAAAACATCCAAACTATAGTCTAGTTTCAAATTGCAGTTAGTCTAACATCAAATAGATTTGCGGACGATTTTTATAGAATTTGTTTAAACGTAATATTGTAACGGCATATATATTAACTACGGGGAAAATTTGTAGACATTTTAGTTCTACCTTCACTCAAATAGAGCAGGTGGGTACTTGTTCAAATTTATATATTTTTTTATTAGTTTAAATACGCGATCTTAATCTCTGGAATTTAGATTAGTCCTTAACTGATAATTTCATATGATGAGTATATAATTGCCTGAAAACAAATTGTTAAAATTTTATGAGGTATGGCAGTTTATTACACAAGCATTTAGCCTCGCTAGATGGCGCTAATTTAGCTTTGCGTTTCTACCAGTATTCTAGAAAAAAAACCAGTAATTTTAAAGCTTAAGTAACTTATCTCCATCTGGGGATCTCGCATCACATTCGGTGGAGGGATCTTTTTGGTAGACTAGGGGTTACCGCATCAGCTGCATGATGTTAACATAACTATTGTACACCATATTTTCCCTTTCACTACTTGCATACGATATAAAAAATGTCGTTTAAAAGTATAAGTAATCGAGTGCTATTGATTGAAATGCCTTTAAACTAATTTGAGGCACGGACAAATCTTCATAGCTTCTTACCCTCCGTGTTACAGGAATTACAATTTTAACAATGCATTCGCAGATGTAAATTTTTCCACAATACATCTTATTCTGAAAATTAAACCTATAAACATTCTCTTCGTAAAATATATACTTAACCTTATATCTAATGCAACGTTGTCTGCCAAATATAACAAGGGGGTGGGGCTATTAACGGTCTTCGGAATTTTAAACAGAAATCAGAGTAGTTCATATTTAAATAAGGAGGTGATGAAACAGCGTAAGTCTCCAAGCGTAATTTAAATATCTAGGTGGCAGAATTTAAACAATTAATCAAAAAAAAAATTTAAAAGGAAGAAACTTAAAATATTGTCTTAGCGTTAAGTATTAACGATCATCCGTAAAACGAAAAGGGGCAAGGAAGATTTGGGTTCAAGCCAAAATTACTATATTTGGCGATTCGTTGTTTTTGCAGGCGCGTATTTCTTCGAGTTTTGAAGCAGTTTCTCAACTGAAAGGCAGTTCGAATCTGCTAGGGTTCACTATTACATTATTTCATAGCCATGTTTTAACTTGTAGCGTTCACCGAGGGGTACCGAATGAATGCGTTACACAATACTTACTACAGATGCATACATATTGACGATCAAGTCAAGAAAGAGAAATACAGGTGCAATTGATAAAGGCCATCAGCAGTTAACTACAATCCTTTCACCAATAACCCATGTGTAGCTTTAGCGTGACACATTTCCAACCGAACTACCCAACAATACCCCATGCTCGCCAAACAGCAAGGGATTGGCAACCCCGCCTCCTTTAGGTTATCTACGTGTTTTCAAAGTGAACTTTTCCGCCATCGAAATATTTGGAGATGCCAAAAGAATTTACTGGAGGACAATAAATACTGTTAAAATTATTTTAAAATAATTTGTCGATACCAAACAGGTTTAGTACTTTTGGGTTCACATGTTAGATATCAAAAGTTTAAGTTTACTCCCAATCGAACACGATATTTAGTGAACTTAAACGTCAAAACAATGGTAGCTAGGCTAATCTAACGCTGAGCACGATATTCAGCCAATTGATGAAAACAAAATACTTTTTAGAGTTAAAAAAGTGAAGATGGTTGAGTACAAATTTTAACTAGATATCTGTAGCTCCCAAATCCAAAATAATTATTTTCATTGAAATAGCTTTTAACTTTAAAGTTAAGGCGATTTTTTTAAATAAGCGAGCTAAAAAAACGAAACTAGTCCATTAATAATTATCGCTGATGAATATAATTGAAAGAGGCCTACATTAGTTTAAGAATTTGCGACAGCAAGAAATTTAAACTACGAATCGGTTCCTTTAATTTGTCCTAGAAGGTCCAAAATATTTTAAGTGCAAACTGGTTTCAGATTGCGGCGTCCTCGAGCGTTTAGCAAAGGCTGTAATAAGCTTTGAACGCGAAAACTACTTGCCGCGGCAAAGAAAAAAAAGCGACCTAAAACACTCGATTTAACCACAAACTAAAACAGGATGCAAACTTTTATACGCTATTTGTAGAATTTGCACATTAGGAAGCAAGCTTACAGGGGTGCATACTATATCCAAGAATTTAACCCACAAATTTTGTATAAGGGCAATCATAATTTGACCATCCATCCCATGATGCTGGGGGAACTTTTGACGGCTGCAATTCAGTGTAACGCCATTAATTTATAATTTATTTCAAATTTTGTTCTACCATAAATAGTCCAATACACTTAAATAGTATTTGTGAAATATAATTTTAAAACTAATATTTAGTTGCCGAACATCGAATCTATTCAAATTATGGATTCCCAAACTAAATTTTATAAATGAAATATAAACTTGAAAAAATATTTTTGCTTGCATCAATTGACCGACTATCGTGCTCAGCGTTGGATTTAGCCTACCATTTTTTCCGCGCTTAAGTACACTAAATAACGTGTTCAATTGGAAGTGAACTTTCAAGTTTGATATCTAACATGTGAACCCAAAAGTGCTAAACTGTTTTGTTGAAATAATTTATCGATACCTTAGTTTTAAAAATTATTTTGGCATCTCTAGTCAACCATTGTGTGCAAGCTTGAGTAAGCCAAATGTAGTGCTCGATGCATCTAAACGTACATGTTAAATTTTTCAAAATCAACGAATATATTTATAGCATTGTTGTCTAGCAAATCAGTAATTGGCATCAATTCAGTATAAGGTTTAGAAATTTAGGTCCATTTGGTACTTCTGTTTAGAGTTTTCAAATAGCATGTTTGAATTACCGTCGTACTATAGCTACACAAGGGCTATTAGCAACAGGAGCCATAATGAGAGTTTCAGCAGGGTAACTTAATTAAAAACTCCATAACTCAGACGCTAGCTATAGAAGAACACCAAGTTGAATTTTACTATTAACACCAATCAGCTAGTTTTAAAGTTAGACTACATTTTTGAATAATCTAGTCCCATTACAAAAGATACGCACTTAGCGACTACCCGACTTAAACATACATAGGATTTTAAGGTTTGAATTTCCTTCGCACCGTGTAACACGAAATATTGAAATTGGAGACTTGAAGTTGTTCAATAATTTTGATTGAAAATGAACACGAGCCCATCTAGCTTGCGAGCACCGCATTCAGTTCGCATACTAATTTAAGTTAGTTTAGATTATCGTCGCACTAGAGCTACACGATGGTTGGTGATGGGTGAATTTAGAGCCATAGTCAAGTAACGAGTCGAAACATGTCGCAAAGCTTCCGATCTAGTCCCCACAGGAACTTCTAATTTCTTAACACGAGTTTGCATATAGATGTGAGCATTCTTACCGGAAATTGGTTCAGAGCCCACGAGTTAAAAAAGGCAGAACCAAAATCGTAAATTACCCGTTGTGTTAATACCAGTGTCAAGATTATGAGGTTAGTTTCAGACTTAAGACTTAATCCACGCCTTATTAGCTTGCTTGAGTTAACGTTACAGAGCTACAAGATTGTTAGTCATTTTGGCACCTTTAATACCTAGCACTCCCTTTTACCAGCTAAGGTCAATCGACTAATCGGACTGCATCACGCCGAGCATTAAAATTTCCCGTGTATAATTGGTGAAAGCAAATTTAGTACGATATTGCCGGACTGGCCAAATCAATGGATTTTTAAGGAACTTGAACGTCGAACTGTAAAGCGTTAATCATGTTAACATTATATATATTTTATCAAGATATTAAAATAAATTTTTGATCATTTAAATACTTAGTTCCTGGTAACCATCTCTCCTTGAAGAATTTATTGACCGTTTAGTCGCCATACTTTTATTCCCCACCCATAGAGCATCCAAACAATCTCTGATCGAGCTTTCAAACACAGTAGAATTAAGGCGTTAAAATAACCAATAAATTTAAGAAAAAGACACTGCATTAATTTGTACAAGGCAAATTCGAAAGACATCGACACAAATTAGTTACTTATTCCAAATAAACAAAAAATTAGGTTTGTCTAATGCTCGATATTTTATAGAAAATAGTTAATTTATCACCTTGAATATTGAGAGTTTGGAAGAATTAAAGCAAGAAAAATTACATTTCATTTTTACTGTGTACTTAATATTTGGAGACAACTTTCGGCTCATCCTCAAACATTTAATTTATTTTTAAATACTCTGGTTTCGATTGCTTTTAAAAGCTCATAACACTTTAACGAAGTTAATTTTTCATTACTTTTAGCAGCTACAAGAAATTTAGTTTTAAAAGAAATGAAAGATCTTTCCAACACGACTATATTCCGATTTAACAGTTTCCAGCATACAGAAAAGCAAATTACTTTGCTAAATTTCGTGGTTGGTTGTAACCACTCGCTTTTACATGCAATAGATTTTAACGGTCCCAGAAATATTAACCCTAGTACGATAAGTTATTCACATAATCGTCGATTTTATCTGTTAGGATTATAACTTTTAAGACTAGTTAGTAAAACGTGATCTACCGTAGCACCCGAAATGCAGGATTTAAATAAGCAATTTGTCTGCACCGCACGCGCAAAAATTAATTTTTTAGCCCACAATAATGTCAAACTGCGTTAAAACCTTTAGAGTTGGCTAGAAGTCATCTTAATCAACCGATTTTTATAGCGTTAATACAGATAACCGTTTAATCTTGTGGGGGACGGACATCTACAATTGTAGGGATATTTTTCTACCGTCACCTAATATCACCAAAATAATTATAAAGATCTAGTTATTTAATACTAGGAGGAGAGGGAGACGGAGAGACTTAGATTACATAGAAAGACTTGGCTCAAATGAAGATTGAAAACTAGAAAAGTTTGGCTTTGATGTGGGACAGTATACAGGAATCACCTGCCAGCAACTCTAACAGGAAGGGACTATCGTCCAAAGTTGATTTCACCATCTTTCGATTTCGTATTCCATGTTTGGACTCTATCCACTCTACGTCTTATTTTCAGTTCTCGATCAGGGAGAGGGCACACGGGCCCTGTACGTGATCTCTCACTTAGGTGACCCTCTACCCAAGGACGAGGGCTATTCCCATCCGAGAGGCAGCCGACAATCCTAGAGCCGTCGCACAGTTGGCTCGACACAGTCGAGGCAGGTCGTGTTCGTTGGAGGGAAGATTGCCATTTACCTCCCTTCCGGGAATAGGATGCCGAATGGGTTTGCGGAGTTCACCACGCGCACGGCTACTCTACGCTGAAAACCACTCAAGGCATCGCAACGTGTTCAAGATACCCAAGGAGAGGAGCTACTCCCGACCCAGAGTCATTCACCGCATCTAAGCTTCCACCCGGAAGAGGGCACTCTGACCCTGTACGTCATCTCTGACAAGGTGTACCAAAATACCCTCCATCCAAAGACGAAGGGCTACTCCCATCCGAGAGGCAGCCGACAATCCTAGAGCCGTCGCACAGTTGGCTCGACACAGTCGAGGCAGGTCGTGTTCGTTGGAGGGAAGATCGCCAGTTGCCTCCCTTCCGGGAATAGGATGCCGAGTGAGTTTGCGGAGTTCACCACGAGCACGGCTACTCTACGCGGAAAACCACTCAAAGGCATCGCAACGTGTTCAAGACACCTTAAGGCCCAAAGTCTAATCTTCCACCCGGAAGAGGGCACACCGGCCCTGTTCGTTAAGACTTTGGTCAGTTTGTCGATTCAGATCAAGATTTTGCATCCTTTCAAAGGGAACTTCTATAGCACTCCTGCGCTCTTTGCTTTTATGCCCATTCCCTGGTCAGAGAATTGGGCAAGAGTTTGCTGACTGTATGTTTTTTTTCAGCCTTCCATTTCTAGACACTTTTAAACTTTCTGCCCGTTAATTAAAAGCTAAAAAACTGAAACCATTTACAATTTTGGAAAGACTAATTGCATAAATCTGAATTAATCGGCCAATAAAGTACAGCATTGAAAGTTCGGCTTGGTTGAAATAGCATCGCACTAGAGCTATATGAAGGCTGCTCTCGACTCTACCGATTTCTTAATTTTGAACCACGATCAAGCTTAGAAGAACAAGATTTGGAACCCGACTCCCGCAATGCAAATTCCGCATTTCAATTAACTTGTAGGCGTTTTCCTCCTCAATATCAATGAAGATTCGTACGAAGTAAAAATTTTAGTAATTCCGATTAGCGTTACCGTTTTAAATAACATAAAACTACCTTGTACATAGAGGGCATCAGATAACCTTGAATTTTTGACATCCGAAGTCTCGCTGACGATGAACCGACGTCTCGCTGACGATGAACCGACGTCTCGCTGACGATTGACGAAAGTTCTAGGAAGTCTTGATGGGCATGCGTTGCTGAAGAATGAAGGAACCCTAAATATAAAAAAAATCTTTATTCAGCAAGCCTTGTTATTATGAGCATAACTGCATTTCTTAAAAAAAAAAAAAGGACTAAGCCTTACCAGTCATGAAGCATGCATTTTCAACTCTGGGGTTTACTTTTCTCGCTCTGCAGAAGATGAAGCCAGCAAATCTATAAATTGTTTTAAACAACCATTAGTTAAGTCACCATCTAAACGATTATTCTAGCATTCGAGATGCATAAGTATTTTAAATAGTTTTTAAATTAAAATCTGCAGTAGAAATGCATATCATTAAACTTTGCTAGCTGGATTTCGAAGTCTTTGTTTTGAAGAAAAATACAGTAAGTAAGCTTGCTATTACTCTGTAAAAAAACAGCCGTTGAGTAACTGAACTATAAAAATTTACGCTACTCCTTTAATAGTACTTATTGCGATTAACTCTAACTTCCAAAATGGCCTTACTACACTCTTAAAACGAACGAGCGATTTTAACTCTGATTTTCACTCTTCTAGTCAAGAAAAAGCAATTCTCCTTTTGGAGTGGATCCTTTGCGAGTTAAACCTCCGACAGGATCACTCCAAACTAGTGATTTTAACTCAGTCTGAGATAATATTCACTCCTTTCCAGTGTCGAAAATGCACTTCTCCAACTGGAGTTGAATTCAATCTTTTGTTTTAAGAGTGTAGTAAGGATTCGATAATGCTATTCCTATAACAAGTTCTGCGGCAACGAAGTGCTTACATAGCAAAAGTTTTTAAAAAACCGAGTGTTAAAATTATTTTTTAAAAAAGATGGAGCATAAGTTGAGATTTTAGGCCTTTCACCGAATTCTAGCACAATACTTTCATATAAACACGTCAATGCCTACCAGGTTCTCTAGCAACACACGCAATTTTCGAAAAAATTTAATTTTAAAATGTATGCCATGGAACAGGTCACTTTTTAATTATCTTTTTTAGAAATAAAATTTAAAAGTTAAGATAAATTAAGTTTTACTTTGAGTGTTTAAAAACATTGAAAAAGCAAATACTGCTGGATAAACTTACCGGAGTGAACAAATGACGATTGAAGGCATTCAACATGCATGGTTATTCAATTAGCTGTACACTTGAAGTGACGAAGTACGATCTCGGAACGCGGAAGAAGTTTACTACGGGTACAAATAGCGGTTGAGGTTGTGAAAGCAAGACAGCCAATCTGCAATACAAAATGCAACATAAACTTAATAAAGTAACTTGGTAAAACTTATTTAAATTTCTAGGCTGCCAATACGATTTGTTTTTTATTCCATTTATTTAGTTTCTTGGTTGATATTAATAAAGTTATTAAAATAGTTACTCCAAGTAAAATACATGGCGGATAAAACTTAATTTAGAAAGAATCATGATTTGGTAGTAAGTAGGCATGCTATTCCTATAACAAGTACCGCAGCAACAAAGTGCTTACATAGGAAAAGGTTTGATACCGAGTGTTAAAATAAGAATTTTTTTAAAGATAGATATTGGATATATATTATCATGCCTAGAAACCAATAATTTCAACAGTTGTTTAAATAGGAAAAATTACTTTAAAGTTATTAAGATCAAGCAAAATATCCATATAAAATTGACACTTAAAAGGTAAAGTTCTTTTACAGTTAAGACGGCAGTTTAGTTCTTACAGCTCGTCTAAAATACAAGTTTAAAAACAAAGGTTTGGTTTGAATTATCGTCGCACTAGATCTACACGAGGGCTGTTGGCGACGGGCATCTCATTTTAGAACCCCAGTCAAGTGACGAGCCGACACGTGAATAGGCACCGAACGCAACCATTAAACGAAGGACAAACAATATTTCGAATTGAACACTTACCGAAGATGTACCCCCGACATTAGCTTAATGACTTTCAAACCAAGTCAAGCTATGCAGCTATTGAATACTCCAAAAATGCATACAATGTCGCTGCGGTAGGAGTTAAAAATCGCGGCAAACCTGTAATAAATGAAAAGCCTGAATATTGCGAAGCAGTTCTGAGGATATATTAATTTGTATTAATCACTATAACAGATCTCGCATTGAAAGGCGGGGCCGCAAATTATATCCATTAACTTGCGCGTAAATTTTAATATAGTTCATTTTTAGCATTTAATTTTATTATAGTTCATTGAAGTTGCAAGCAAGTCAAACTCGTAATAATTTTTTAGTTATAACCTCTTGAGAGCCGAGCAAAATAGTGCAAGTATATTCTTAATCTAAACATACTTTTTATACAAATATATGCCAAGTATGCTTTTCAAAGATTTTTTTAAAATATTTTGTTTAATAGCCACTTGGAGATACGCCTTAAACTCTAATACACATTTTTGTGCCTGCTACAAATGCAACAAAAAAGGCCGTATCACTCATTTACAGTTAACAGATTATTTTAATCTCGTTTTTAATGCAAAATGCCTTTGAAATTAACTACCAAAAGAACTTCTTGAAAAGTTTGAAAAAAAAAATATTTTTTAAGAACTAATATCGTTTTATTATACAATATTTATTTTTTATAGAAATAAATGATTGACACTTGTAATCAAAGGCTGAAAACTTCTTTCGGACTCCCAAATCAATTTCGGAACTAATTAGAATATTAATTGTCTGTGGGAAGGTTTTAAAAAATCGTCGAATTGGGACGCCAGGTCGCAGGAGGTTAAATTCTCTTAAGACCCACATTCACAAAAATATAGGAAAACAAAAACTGCTACAAACTTACCAGAGTGAAGAAGGAACACTTGAAGATATTCAACAGACGTAGTTGTCTCTTAATAAGTCGTACTCATGACAGAAGGGACGCAAGTGTCATAAAGCGGGGGAACTTCACTACGGGTACACATTCGGCTGTCACAGCGTTGCGGAAGTAAGGCGCCTAATATGCAATACAAAATGCAATATTATCGTAATTAATAGTTACTCTAATTTTTATGGTTGGTAAAACTTAATTAGGTTGAATGGGTTAATAGTAAATCGTTAGTCTTGCATAGAAACTTGTCATTGCAATAGTTGCTTTAATAATAGACTAAACGTAATGTTATTTTTCGTAATCGCAATCAAAATATAGGTTAAAAAATGACACTTTAAAAGAACGGGACCTTTTCCAGCTCTTAAATTAAAAAATGGTTTAAGTTCTTACGGACCGCCTGAAAAATGTTCAAGAAACAAGACAAAACATCTGTAATTAAAAACTCAATAAGTCCGACCCGCTGATGGGTAACAATTTGCTCAATGACTTTCACAAAGTCGGACTAAATTGCGAATACAGAGACAAATTTATGCGTGGCAGTTACTCAGACTCAAGGAGAAAACTCCTGTAAACTTTTTTTATATTGCTTCTTTTCTGAAGTATTTAACAAACCTATTTCTGTTACTTAAGTACTTACTAATATTTCTATCAAATGACAAGTATGTATGTAATAACAACTGTCACCTAGACCGCTTCCACAGAAGGAAAAAATCCCCTAAAACTCAGCATGCAATCGCGATTTGAGCTTTTTAAATCTTGTATTCTTCTTAAACTAAATTCCAACACTTATTCAACGGGAAGTTCCTCGACAAACAATAGACATACGGACAAAAGGTATGTCCTCGACTCGAGTCCCTGAGATCATATCAAACAAAACAAAGAATTTTTTAAGATCCGACGGATACAGATTTTGGAAAGTACGGATGGAGGAGCAGACAGACGGGCATGGTCAGCATGACAATAGCTACTTTTTAATTTCATTTTATAATTCATTCGAATTAAATAAAAGTCAAGCAGGCTATACGAATACGATATAAACGAAACACGCATAAAACTTCAAACGACGAATTACCTTACGAGCTGAAGAAACTTCTTGAACAGACCGATTCTAGCAAATAAACAGGTCTCACACACAATGAACTCTATTGATACAAGTTCAAAAAGGAGGAATTGGATAACGGTGCTCATATAAATACTTTTATTTCCGGAGAGCCGCACACCCCCTTACTATCATTGGTTGTCTTAAGAAGTGTGGCATAGTGTTTCACACCGGATTTGCATAATTTCGAAAAGTATTTGCATTCCCGCCAATACTAAAAGGAGCCCTGGTGGCCTATTTTGGGTTTGATCGCAGCCAGTTACGCTTAGAATCTGCGCACTTTACCGTGAGCGGGTTCGATTCCTGCTTTCGCCTTGTGTGTAACTTCTCTCTCTGTGCCAGTAAAAAATTCTTACTTACTTGACGAAGGTTTATAAAGCGGGTCTCTGATCAAGCACACAAACCGGAATATATATGTACCAACCAAGTAACATTTGCTCTTCCTTTTGGTTGTGGGTGGAATATACTAGCACTAGAGCAACACATAAGAGCACTGACTAAGGGATGTATTGTTATAAGTTTGGTTAGGTTAAATTAGCATCTAGCAGGAACCTTTACATGAACCATCTAATCCATGGAACGAAGAGCAAACTCCGCAATTTTTTTCTTTTGGGGATTTTTGTCTAGACAGAACCGGAATTACAGGGTTCATTGGGGGTTTCACAAACCCTCCAATGAAGTATGGTTTGATTTTTTATTCCATGTATTCGGCCACAGACTATCATTTGTTTTATAAATCCTGCTCGGCCACTTTTCCCCCTAAAGGAGGGTTTGGCATTCCATGGATTCGATAGCTCATGTAAACGACTAGTACGGAGCTGCCATGGCGCCCTACGGATTGGCAATAGAGTGGCAAAAAAGCTAGTTTCGGTTTAGAGGCCAATTGGAATCGAAGATATTTCGGGAAACAGTATATATTTTATAGGGCTTATAAATTTTACAAAATGCAGCAGATGATTTGAAATTTTGGTACTGAGAAAGGATGTACACCCAGGGCAAAGGCGGGAATCAAACCCGCACCCGTTACAGTCCTGATCATAGTCCGTACGATTACACCACAGGCTTTTCTTTCCTCTCCACCTCGTGTGCTTTTCCAAGAAACCACATGAGCGGCGTCGTCTAACTGTGCGTCGTCGGGACTAACTAAAATGCACTGACTGTGGTTCTAACGTACAACGGCCATAGCCAATAGCCCTTGTGTAGCTCTTGTGCGAAGATGACTCAAACTAACTCAACTCAAAACCGAGTAGTGTAAAAAAGAAAAGATCGCCCCTCAGCCTCACGTCGCGTCGTGTTGGCTTACGATGTCACTAAGTTCTGTTGGGTGTCCGCTCAGCTGTCGATCTCGTCACATGACATGGGGCCTAACTTACGAGTTGTGTATTGGCTGGGTAGGGCAAATGTAAGTAAGATGCAAACTCAAAAATACTACGAATTATGTTTGGGTTGGGGTAGGTACATATATATTCCGGCTTGTGTGCTTGATCAGAGACCCGCTTATAAGTCTTCGTCAAGTAAGACAGACATATAAAGAGTTTTTTCTGTCACAGAGAAGTCCACCCAGGGTGAAGGCGGGAATCAAGCCCGCACCCGTTACAGCGCGCAGACTGCTGGTCTGCGATGCTAACCACTCGGTCGTCCGGGCCCCCGAAATATGTGTAGGTAGGTAATGTAATCGTTTCCGGCTGCCTATTTCTAGCCTCCGTCAGGAGCTTTAACACAGCCAATAACGTATCGTAATTTAGAACCCTGGTCAAGTGACGAGGTCGACACCTGAGCGGGCACCCAACTGAAACTTCGAGCGACATCGTACGCTGACGCCGTCGGGACTTTGGACTCCACAGATTTAACGAGCACGTCTGTCCCAGTGTACTCGGGCCCATCCGTCACGAGTTGGATTTTTTCTACTATTTCCAGTACAAATATCCGATTTATAGGATGACTGGTCCGAAATATGTGTGTTTTAAGAGCCTCAAGCGTAGCAGTGGACCAGCTATACCAACCAACTTGAAATTTGTGGTGGTGACATCTATTGTCCATGTTTTTATTGGTGATTATGCTTAAACAACTAGCTCTGATGCTGCTATCTAGTGGCTTCTTTTAACAACTAAAACTATTCCTATCTTCATTTCAAACGGTTGTTTTTCCACATATTTTTTGCTACCATCACAAGACATTTTAACCATTATTAACGAACTTGGGAAATATTACGGCTTATTTCAATATAAATTTTTAAGAATTTATATATTTTATTTTAATTTTTTAAGAATATCCTTCTCGGTAAACGAATTTTAAACATACGTTGATCGAATGACCTTCTAAGGCAATCTGAATATTTAGCTTTCTTTGGAAATAAAATTAAATGCATTAGGATATGTGTGATAAAAAAAAAGAAAAATGATGGGTGCAAAACTCTCCATGCAAGTGCTCGCTGGTCGAAAATATGTCTAGTGTGTTCCGTAAACAGAGGACAAAAAAAGGCTGGATGTTTAAACAAATTTTCGTCGAGCTGAATTTGTTACAGTTGTACTTGCTATTGTAGATTATGTGTGTCAACCGTAAGTGCGACAAAAAATACCGGAACATTTTTGCGCGAAACGGGCATTAGTGTGAAAATTTTACTTTCATTTAACAACTTTTGTCAATTTTTTACATTAAGGGGAGATCATAGTGAGCGACAACAAAAATGAGCAATTCTTAGTATTAATTTCGCGAAAGGCTCTAAATAATTTAAAAATAATGTTACTAACAACAAATTTTACCAAATTATAAAATGTACTTTTATTATTGTATTTACACCTAAGAACCTTATTTTTAAAAATTATTTTTTAAGAAAAAAGACATCTTTTGAAACATACAATTACGAATTTTCAAACTTAAAAGTATTTTTTCGCTACACTTTGTACGAAAAATATACAATGAAAACACATAAAACTTTCTTCAAATGCAAGTAAACAGTTAGATTTATATTGGTCAACTATTTTTTGCATAAAATAATTTTTAAATTTTATTTAAAAAAAACATTATATTCCACATTCATAAAAATTCTGATTTTCAACGCAGAAAAGTGTAAAATAATAAAATAATTTTAAAATGAAATAATAAAATAATTTCTTTAATTTCTAAGACTAAATGAGGAGACTTAGATAGATCTAAAATGGTTATATAAGACCCCAAAAAATCATTTAGAAATATTTTATAGATTTGGAGAAAAGTGTACCTATGTGTTGAAAATTGTAGTTTTGAGAAAAACGCAAAAAACAAATGCAGTCGAACACCGTTAACACGAACTCGAAGGGAACACCGAAACATTTCTTGTTTACCGAATTTCACGTTAACCATCATAATGTTTTTTTTTTTGTTTTTTTTTTTTTACATTGATCCAGTGAATAGGTTTTCAAATATCAACACAAAAAATTCTTATTTTTTAATGTAATATACATATAATACAGCATACAATTAGTAATTCAAAGAGGGAGTGACGCATGTGTTTATTTTTAAATTTTAAACTTTTTTAGAAATAATTAGCCAATGGATACAAAATTGGGAATATGTTGAAAAACTCGTTTTAAAAAAAATCTTTGGTTACCTAATTGCGTCTGTTGTGTAAAAATTAGAGGTAAATAATTTAAAATAATTTCAACTAATTTAGGAATATTAAGTTTTTTGTAGTTGGTACTTGGCTAGTACTTTAAAGGAAGTATTTCAAATAATAAATTGACAAATTTGTCCATGTACAGTAATCCTTAACCTTTTATACGCCAACGATCCACTTGTGGAACATTTTCTTTAACCTCCTTTATAGCCCGGAATAATTTTAGATGTGAAAAATTAAATTACACGAAATGGCGAATTTTAAAAAATCGTTGTAATTTTTTTAGGAGTATGGCATTGATGCTGTTTTAGGTAACTTTTCCGGTAGAAAACTTAACATTTTAGTCTCATAACCTTAAATCAGCGCCATCTGAAAGGATCTTAAAGGGTTAAAAATACCCTAAAATATATTAAGTACAAAAGCATTCACATTTATCCAGTATCAGTTTATCAGATATCACCTGTATACCTGTGTGTAATGTACCTGTTTATCAGATAAACAGGTACACTTTTCACTCCAGTGTTTTGCTACAATGTATTTTTTTAATCTTAACATTGTTGCATTCTCATGTTCTTTTGCGGCATGTACAAATTTTATGTTTTTAATTAAAAAAAATACTGAAAGAGAGAAGAATATTTTAACAAACTTTACAAAGATACCTTAAAACACAAGAATAGTCCGGTATTTAAATAAAAAGCCGATTTTTCCAAACAAATTTTTTGAGGTGCACCCGTTTATATGTTATACAAAAATTTAAAAATTTCTAAATTTTCCTTTTTAAGGATTCCTACAACCTATTAATATTTCCCTTTTAAGTTTATTTCTTATATAAAAAACCCACGAAAGCAATCAAAAATGAAAAAAAAAATACGGCAACAAAAAAACGTATTGGGACAAAGCCTGCAGTTAGAAAAAAAACCTGTATTAGATGTATACCCAGCTTCAAAAACCACTGTGAAACAGTCTATTTGCTTCTTCTTTCTTCCAAAACTAAAGTTTTAGTTTCTTGCATTTAAATCCGTTAGGAGGACTTTTTAAGCAAAAAACTAGAGATGTATAACTTTTAATATTGAGGACACTTCTTTCAATTACCACTAAATAAATCTTAATAAATTAAACTATGTGACAGTATTTCATTTTTCTTTACAATTAGAAATGACAATGTTATTTTTAAAAAACAATTTGGCTGTAAAATTAGAAGTTGGTTTTATAAAATAAACAGATTTTCTCTGTAAAAAACAAAGTACGGTACTTTTCGGGCACACCGGCTGAAAAAATTTCTGAAAAAAAAAACACAAGAAAGTTTTACAGGGTAGTGTAAAATTATTTAAATGTTACAACTAAATACTTTGTTAATACTTTGTCAAATACTGTTTTTTCAAAACTAATTGAAAAATTCATATTTCCATGGCAAGGCCCGACTTGCAACTTTTCGAGCCGAGCTCACGAACAAGTTTAGGGGCCCCCACAACATGCATTAGTGTATCTATGAAGATGATTTTTTTAGTTTAAATTTGTACAGATAAATAACCTTTAAATTTACCTTAAGTGCAAGAGTAAGAATTGCATATTTTACCTAAAATTTTTCTAATATTGTTTTTAAATACGTACGTATGATATGGCATCAGAGACAATTTTTTTAATGGTGCTGCAATATTGGCGGTCAAACCTTTACAGACTCGGCATATTCCCCAGAACTGAGTTACCAATTTTGACGCACAGATTACAATGAAACTGAGCTATCTGTGGATGCTTAAAGTATGCCGAGATTTCATTTTTCCTAGAGAACCAAAGCCAAATGGGCCCTCCAGGGATCTTTAACATGCCACATAATCATATGACATGCGTGGCCACGATTTTCCCATTTAGAAAATCCGACGACTCAGCCGGGGATCGAACTCGCGATCTCATCAGAGACACTAGACATATTTTATTGTAATATATATCATATTTTAAATTCACATATTTTATTTTTATTTACATAGTCGGGCCATAATTTATAATAATGACTAGACACATAACAATTACAGCTGCTCGCTTTTAAAAACTCGATGGCAACTAAGTTTGGAACATTTTTTCCTCGTTATTATTATTTTAAGGAAATTTGGGACAGGACGCATACCCCATTTGCCCTGCTTAAATCCGGCTTTGACTATCTCTCTTTACCCTTTCACTCTCAATGATACTATTTGGTATCATCAAACATGCTATTTTTTCACTAAGCTGAACTCGCACTTAGTTCAAATAAATTTTCCATTCATTTTTCTATAAAGTTATAGTTTCTTTTTGCATAGTGAGATAGAATAATCATGTCCTTTGAATAGTTAAATAATGCTTGTTGTAGTTTAAAAAATATTTGAAAAACCTGGTAAAAGTAAAATTCATCCTTAAACCATTTTTTAAAAATAAATTGGCCCGCTGAATTCTTTATGCTTGTATTTTTAAATGTTTAAAAAATTAATTTTAGCTTTTTTTATCAAGTCAAATTTCAAAAAGTTATTGTTATAATTTTTTCGTTGAAAAATTAAGATTTTTCTCCTGTTTTTCACCATTATCATCCAGGATGCATAATGAGTATTTGTCACAAATTTTAGATTTTAATACTAACTGAAAATTTCACAATGACTTTTTTAGACTGAAAGGGTTAATCGAAACTCGCGTTAAAACTTTTTCGCCGACCATGACACTACCACGACCCGAGTTTATTCCAAATCGAACAAATTCAATAACAAAAAAATCCAAATCCGTTTTAATCAATATGAAATTGAACGGGAGATATTCATTCCACGTAATTGCGGAAGTATTGTTGATATCGGTCTCTATGGTAACGAGAGAGCGTTGACTCAAAAGACGGTTTTGATACAATGTCCCCCTGGTGGTCAGTTGCGTAGTTACTCTTCTCTCATTGCGAAGTTTCATCCGGATTGGAGTCATCTGCTCTTCATAGTCACCGGTGTATATCTTCTTTGGAAACAGGTTTGATTTGCTATTTTCTATTACGATTTTTTTTTCACACATAACTGTTCTTTTTACCATAACAAGGTGATGATAAGTCAATTGATATTTCACAAAAATATACGGAAAATATCGTACTTTATTAACGTATTCATTTCACACATGACGTTTTTATACCGGTGATTCATATTAACAGTAATAAGTCAATTGACTTTTCACAAAAATGTAAGGAAAAAATCGTACTTTATCAAGTGTCAATATCACATATAATGGTTTTTTTACCGCATTTAAGATGATCCACAGTGCTAATGATAAGCGATTGATCTTTCACAAAAGAATACGGAAAAAGTCGTACTATCAACGTATCTCTTTTACACATAACGGGTTTATTTGCCATACTTAATATTCACAGTGCCAATGATAAGTCAATTTATCTTTCACACAAGGATGCGTGAAATATCGTACTTTATCAATCTATCCATTTCACACCACAAACGGTTTTAATGTGATCCACAGTGCCTATGACAAGTCAATTGATATTTCACAAAAGAGAGCAGAAAATATTAAACTTTTTCAAAGTTATTCGTTCAAGTAACGGTAATGGTAACGTTGTTTTATAAGGAAACAAATGTATGTGCAGCAACAAATTTTAGCATTGATTTAAAAATTCACTACAATCGTAAAATAAAATCTCAAAATTGACTTTCCACTGCCACTATTTAATTGAATAGCATTAACAAAACCGCAAGTACGATATTTTCTCCCGTTGCGTATGAAACTCCTATTAACTTAACATTACCACAGTGAGTCATGCGGTACCGCATTTATGGCTCACCATATGGCTAAGAGTTACTACGTAGCTGTTGCGTGTTAAACGGCATTAGAGTCATTTTATCATTCAGTATTACATTTGAGTTGAAAATTTAATAACTAGTTTCTGATGTTACAAATTTAATGTATTTTTTATGATATGATGGTGTGAAACTCCAATTGAATTAACATTTATACAGGGAATCATGTGGTACCGTAATTATAGATCGTAGCTGTAGTGTGTGAAAGTGGATTTTTTTGTTATTCAGTAACATATTTGCGGTAACATTATAATAATATATTTCAGGTAATAAAAAGTTTATGCCTTTTTTTATGGTACGCTATTTCCGATTTTTTATGGTCTGTTGAAATATAATATTTTAAATAAAATCCTTTTTTTAATATAGTTTGAAGGAAAGCGCATAAAGAAAATTTATGTTCTATATAATTTCATATTGTTTTAATTTACAACAATATGTACTCCTTTACATTCTGATTCTAATTTAGAAGTGATAAATTTTTCTTTTGAGTAAATACTTATATAAATCTGAAATATAGAGATATCTCAAATCAGAAGAACTGTCACTGTTCCTAAGATCACAAATTTTTTTGCAAACATTTATATATATATATTTTTTTTTTTTGGTTTTGATAATTTTTAACATTTTATTTATTATTTTTAGTAGTGTTTTTAAACTATTAACTAAATTTTTTCAGAATTAGTGAGTGTGAATTTAACTTAAATTTCACACACATGCAGTGAAAACAAGTTTATATTTTCCCCTTCTTGGATTTTCCCTAAAACAATTAAGGAGAATTTTGAAACTATATACACTGAAATACAATTGTAAAAGTATTTTTAATTTAATACAAATACAAAAATTGTCGACCAACAAAAGGCCAGAGGCACAGCAAGGTTGGACCAAAATAAATCTAATGCCTTACCAGTTTCCAATGACTATCAAAATTCCTCTTAAAATCTTCTACTCTTTTCGAATGCACAACATAATCTGGTAAAGCCTAAGCCCTCCATGTCTCCCTGTTTTATGAACTTGAATAATGTTTTAACTCTGATTGAACCCTGTCTTATGAACTACATTAATTTACCTTTACCATTCAGAAAATGCAATTTTAGGCATTTGGCTCTTAGTTTATCACTCATAGGAGCACTATTAGTTAGAAAATACAGTATTACTTAGTAAAAAGGCGATAGTCAAAAGAACGAAAAGGATTCGACGCGTTCATAACTCATCCAGATAAGCCCCTATACCGTGACACATATTCTGAGATAATTGGGCAAGGAGAGGTGAATGATCTTCGCTTTTGAGCAGAAAGAGAGTAAAAGTAGACTATATTCGTTTTCTGTTGTGATACTTACATTGAAGAGTATTATGTCTTAAATTATTTTGAAAATTTAAATGCTTCATAAAATTATAAATCATATGGTTGATTGTCCTGGAATTTTGTGTCTCATAATTTTTTTTTATTACTACATTCGTTTTCTGTTGTGATACTTACATTGAAGAGTTTTATTGTTGTTGTCCCAATTCAGCTGAAATGACTTACAGTACTTAGTACAGTTTTTATGTGCTATTTTTTAATTACTTAATTTTATTATAATTCAACCATCTGTATTTTATTATGTGATTTCTATATTTAACTCGATAGATTTAACCAAATATTCACATCTTATTTAACATATTTTATTTAACAAATTTATAAAATAATTTTATATTGAACTAGTTAATTTGATTATAATTCTACGTAGTTTATTATATGATTTTATTATTTTACTCGATAAATATAAGCAATCATATATTTATTGTGTGAAATGCTTCATATATGGATATTTTTCACAACATTTTGCACTTTTACACTTCCTTGCCAATAACTTAAATGTTTACATATATTTTTATATGCTTTAAGCGTGATTAAATGGAATTTGAAAATATTTCTTAATAACCCTACAGTTTTCTTTTTGCTGTGGATTTACATGCACAATAATGTTAGCTCAAGAGTGCTAAAAGGGTTATTGAACTTCATAAACGGAGAAGTCCACTTGTAATTATTTTTAAGGTCTCAAAATATTACGACGCTATGGCAATCGAAAAAAGTTTTCAAAATTGGTTCATTATATACTGTTAAATAAATCATAGGTACTAAAATTAAATGGAAAAACATAATTTTAAGTGGTATTTTCATTTTCTGTTTAAGATTCGGATTTTCTTCGTCTGGAGACGTTCCAAAACCCAAAATGAGATCCTAAAATCGATAAAAACTATTCTCTGTTGCTCTGAGTAAACCCAAAAGTAGCCTATTTTTTACGAACTGTACCATTAATTATTATTTTTGTATAATGCATAATAATTGAAAATATTGATTTTGGATTCTTTTCAGCTTAATTTTGCTTTCGTGTTATTTTTAAAAGTGTTTTTAGATTTTTTTTTAACAAAGCCAAAGTGAAGTTGCTGAAAAAATTACAAATATTTAATGCATGTTATTTGTTGCATGTATGAATGTATAAGATATGCTTTTGCTAATATGTGCATGTGTGTATAAACGTAAATGAGAGAAGAATATACATTTTGCTTACTTACGCATTCTAAATTTTTTTTTATGATTTCTAAGCTATGTAGGAGAGGGAGTTCTTTAAAATTTCTATTCATTTACAAGACAACAACATACTACGTATCAATAATGTTATTATTAAAGTTGTTGAGTTGAGGGAAAATGTTTTTCTTTAAGGGCAATATAGATTTTTTTAAAAATATATACCCTTGAAACGTTTTTAATAGATTTTAAATTTTAGTCATTTTTATCTCTGTTGAAAAATAATTTGGTTTTTAGAAAAAACGTAACTTTTTATTCTGAAGTACATAGAACCACTACTCTACAAATTAATTATTACTTTTACAATGAGTAGTTTTAGCCATGTATGTAAAATGATATTTAGAAACTCATTCTGGTTTATAATTATCTAAAAAAAATTCTGTAGCTCGTGTACGACTATAATTTAAACTAAACTTAAACTAATCTAAAATGGTTTCTTTAAGCAATTCTTTCTTAATTTCAAAAATTTGATTTTTTTTAATTGAAGTAAAACTTTTCATTAGTTTCAATACTGACCAACAGATTTTTGCCGTATGTGATAAAGGCTTCCTTTGAATATTTTATTTATAAACATGACTAAGTTTAAAGATCGTGTCAAGCCTTTAAATATTATCAATTAACAGCACATCCATAATTTATTTTTAAAAACCGTTTTCGAGTCATAACTCAATTAAGACTATTCCATGAATTCATCATCATCCATTTTCGTGCTTTCGTTAATGACAGGAGAGGAAAAAAAGACTATGTAAATATTGAACATCGGTATATAAAATTAACGATATTGGCAAGACGATTATAGAACGTCGCGTAATTGCATCAATTATCTATTGTATACTGACTAGTACGCACACAAGTGACGTATATATCACAACAATAAAGTTTTCTTGGTTCAGAAAAGAGAGTAACTTACTAATATGAGTTAGAGGTAAAATTGCTTTGACACAAAGAGTTCTATAGTAGGGTAGAGGGACGACTCGTGCTGAGCTGCCATCGGCAGCCATGGCTCACTACGGAGCCTGAATAGAGTGTCAGATCAGTTCTAGTAAGGTAATAACTTAAGGCTAATAAGTTCTAGTGAAATTATGATTTTGATACTGAGAAAGGAAGTACACCCAGGGCAAAGGCGAAAATCGAACCCGCACCCGTTGCAGCGCGCTGACTGCTAGCGTTATGGCCTGCCGTCCAAACCACTCGGCCATCGGACCCCACATGCCACCCTATATTGTCTCCGTGTTGGTTCATAGTGTGGTTGGTAGGTTCAGTCTCTACCCTACTATAGAGCTCTTCGCTTATAGACATTCAAAATTTAAGTTCTACCAATTACTTTAATTGTTAAATTTATAGGTATAACTGTTAGGCTACAATCAACAATTATGTATTTTTGAAGCAGTGAAATGCAATGGAAACACTCGTGCCAGAGAGAATACCTTCCTGGGTTCGGTCTTCACCTTAGCCCTCTCATAAATAAGCCGATTATGCTGGACAAAAATGATCAAGTCATGCTTTTACATGGAACTGGTGCACATTAAATCTCCAGTGATCCAAATCGTGACGCCGCGTACAATATAAGGTTGACATGGGTGCTCATGTGTCATCAGCTCATGTGTCGGCCTCATCACTTGACCGGAGTTCAAAGAAGAGAGCAAGTAAGGACGTTCAAAGAGAAAAAACTCCTTAAAAAATACTGGGGTGCCTGAGTGC
Organism: Hylyphantes graminicola; assembly: GCA_023701765.1. Classification (NCBI taxonomy): domain Eukaryota; kingdom Metazoa; phylum Arthropoda; class Arachnida; order Araneae; family Linyphiidae; genus Hylyphantes; species Hylyphantes graminicola. The sequence continues at coordinate 6,168,815 of CM043116.1, forward strand.
AGGGGCCGTGGGTAGCCTAGTGGTTAAATTCTCGCTCTCGGAATCAAAAGGTCCCATGATCGAGTCCCGATACCACTGAAAACCCACCATGTATATGTGGAGTACGTGCTCGTTAAATCTGTGGGTCCGGAAGTTCTGTGGGCGGTCATGGCGCAGTTTCCCACTGGAACAGGTCCCCTGGAGACTACTTCCCTCCCCCTTAGGGACATGTGGAAATTGTGGAGGTGACGATAGATGGCTGCATCTGTCACGTATGTGAGTGTGTGTTGCGTCTGTCTTACTTGACGAAGGTTTATAAGCTGGTCTCTGGCCAATCACACAAATCTGAATATATCTGTCTACCCACTAACCCGATTGAATTTAATACGTATTCGTAAAATCAGTGGATTACAACCAACGAGCTTATAATAGGGGTAGAGCGGCCTAGGGAAGGTTTATACTATGGAGCCGGTGGCACTCAGATAATTTCTCATACAGTCACGTGGTTTACCACGTGACTATGAGAAAGGGAAGTATATTTGGCAAGTTATCGTGCCGTTTGGCGCTTTTTGAAAAAATAGCGCCGAATTTCAAAACATTTTGTCTTTGTTTTGGAATGTTTTTTTGGTTGGATTAATGTTGCGTTAGACCTACTGATTTTGTAGGTCATTTGATAAACACTTCACTTTAATTTATTAACGGCTAGGATATTTTTATGCATATTTGTAAAAAATATATACAAATGTGTTGTGTGTAAGAAAACTTAAGAACACACTGTTCACTTCATTCAACTAATTTTGTGAAAAATGAGCCAAATCAAGCTTTCTTAAATTATATATATAATACTTCCTCCTTTCTTATGAACTTCGTTGCAGTTAAAAGCACAACAAGAAACAACCATTTTTGCAATAATTTAGCTGCTGCGAATATCACGAACCTTTCCTATGCCGATTGCCATAGCAAAATACATACACAGCCTGCTCGTAGTAGGAGATGCAATCACGTGACCCTAGGAGGAATTCTCTTCATGTTGGTTCCACGGTATGGTTGCCATTAGCCGCTCTACCCCTATTATAAGCTCGTTGACAACACCTTGATGTTAGCGTGCAATGTTGATAGAATTTCCATTAGTGTGTCAACCTCGTAACTTGTTACTTGACGGAGGCTCTAAATTGCAAGGCGTACTTGGCTTTGTTAAAACTGCTCACAGAGGCTAGAAATGATGAGTCAGGAATGCTCTTTGCGAACTAAATTCGATTTTCTTTACTGGGAACAGTATTGCCAGTCGCTTGAATTTCCGGTGTGTGCCCGCACAGGTGTTGACCTCGTCACTTGTCCAAGTTTCTAAATTACGAAGCGTAATTAGCTGTAGTAAAGCACCATAGAAATAGACAGCCGGAAACTTACAACCGTCCTAATCTAACTACGTCACTTCATTTTTCCACGCAAGATGCGGTATAAAAGAAACACACGTCCATTACAGTTCCACGAAACGGCACACTATTACCTTATAGCATGAAGTTTTTCTCTTAGACGAAAAGAGGCTGGTGAATTATTGTTCTAAAACATTTGATGACGGCCGTTTTTCTATTGAAATACAGAAACACCATTAACGAAACTATCAACTGAAAAAGAAGCAATTAGATATCTACTCAGCTGCATAATTATCGACGGATGTGGTTTCAAAATATGAGCACTAGATATTGATTTATTGAAATGGTACGGTGACACGCTTTTAAAGTAACAGGAACTATTTAAAATTAATTTCATTTAAGTATTTTATGTTGCAATCAAGATGTTTTTTTCTATTGTACATTTCTTTTAATCAATTTCATTCCTCCATTGTTTGAAGTAGGGTAAATGTATAATTCTAGAAAAAACAGGGTATTCTAGGTAACTAGTGGTTCGATGTAGATGATAAAGTAAATTTAGGGTTCGATTCCAATGAAAATAATTAAGGTTGAAGTTTTTGCTTTCAATTACAAAATATGAAATGTAAGGTAGCGAAAGAATTGCTACACTTGGCGAATATCATTCTATTGTCAAAATCCTAGCTAAAATCGGGAAGGTAATCATTTACTATGTATTGAAACTATTGCCAATTTCTATTTGTAACAACAATATTGCTGAAACTATTGAAAATTCAATTTGAAATCAAACGAATAAACTAATAATTTACCCAAAAGCCACATCGTGACCAAAATTTTCAGTACACAAATAATGCTTTTTTTTCTGCCAATGTACACTCCGCGCCAACCCATCTTGGGTAAAAACAAATAGTAAAAAGGCAGGGGGAAAAGCGCGATTGGTCCGCTATTTGGAAACTCTTGTAAGGCAATATTTACATACAAAATGGTCTGAATACAATTTAACCAAAATACACTTTTCATTCTAATAAAATTGTGAAATTTTTCTCAATTAATATTCAAATCTGCTAGACCTTAAACGAAATTAATGTTTTAAACATGTTTTCTGGGGGGATTCACGAATTATTTACGGAACTCTTTACATCCGCGGAAGGATCTTCTCCATAGCATACAGGGTGGTTATAAAAATAACGCTCGTTATTCGGAGTGGTCTGTAGCTTGAATGAATAATCCAAATGCATCAAAAATTGAGACACTTAATAATCAAGAAGGGGGAAAAAGAATGTAATCATAAAAAGATAGAATCCTAAAAAATAATCATAAAAAAGAATAATCATAAAAAACAAACTCGTCTCTTGACCAGGGTTTTATTACGAGGCGTCGTCAATTATTGCCAATTACGGCAAACACAGCTAATTACGCCTCGTAATTTAGAGCCCTGGTCAAGAGACGAGTTTCTTTTCTTCGAAAAAAAATGTAATCATAAAAAAGAAACTCGTCTCTTGACCAGGGTTCTATCACGAGGCGTAGCCAATTATGGCTAATTACGGTCAACACATCCAATTACGCCTCGTAATTTGGAACCCTGGTCAAGAGACGAGTTCGTTTTTTATTATTCCATTCTTCCCCCCCCCCCTTCTTGGATAGTAAGTGTCTCAAAGTTCTTCGCATTTGGATTATTCATTGAAGCTACAGACCACTCCGAATAGCGAGCGTTATTTTATAACCACCCTGTATTTCTATTTACCCAACTGAGGTTGGCAAGGAGTGTAATTCTTTATATCTTTCGTCAGGTAACACAGGGTCAAAGAATGCCTCGTCCTGTGTCGGCCCAGACGAGAAACGAGCAGGTGATGAAGGAGCGCGCCTCCAAGAAGCTCCTCTCGGCAGACGACCCCATCGAGAGGCTGAGGCTCCTGTGCCTCCAGAGAGGGGCCAGAGGCATACTCGGCCTGGGGAGGTGAGTCTCACCTGCTCAACTTTAACCCTCTAATGCAGGGATTCCCAACCGGTGGTACGCGTACCACTGATGGTACGCGGGAATGTTTCAGATGGTACGCGTGAGTGATGTGAGCAATTAATAGCTTCTACGCATGAGCAGCAGCAAACATATTACTCATTATTAAAAACATTAACACTATATTAAAGAGAAATCTTTAATTAGCTTCTGGATCGGATATAAAACCTAATACTAATACCCTTTGATCTTCAGGAAAGCTGTACTATTTTTGATACCATTTGTTGCGAGTTGCTTGTGTGAAAGTTGATTTTCTGAACTCTTGTTTGAACACAAAAAATAAAAATAAAGCAGAATAATGAGAACTTAAGAGTGAATTTAAGTTCCACTACTCCAAATGCTGATGTTTAAATCACATGCAAACAACAAAAAGTTTCCCACTAACGACTATAAAAGTATATTTTGTAGGAAGACCAATTTTTTACTTAATCATTAAATGTGAAGTTTTCTCGTGTTCTTATTCAAAAAGCCTTTTAACACTTTTATAAAAATCAAATATTATACGTTTACTAATATTTTTAGGTTTGGTGGTACGCCAAAATTTCTGAAAAAGTCAAGTGGTACGCAGGCGCAAAAAGGTTGGGAACCCCTGCTCTAATGCATGAATTTTTATTTTCATCCCAAAAAATATATACTATGTATCTATAATACTCACACATTATGGGAAAAATACTAAAAAAAATTAACTGCATTAGAATGTAAATAATTTCAATTTGTAAAAAAAATTCTATATGAAAAAAACCAGCTGCAAAATTCCAATTTTGATAATAATGACTAGAAAACTACTAAAAATATTTGAAAATAACCCTTTTTAACAATGATTAATTTTTCAAAACAATTTATTAGTACTTAGTACTAATATTATTATTCTGTGAATACTGCCAAAAACGTAATTTCACAAAACTTAATAACCTCACTCTTTAATTTTGAATACACTTTTACTACAGTCATCTATGAGGATTAGTAGTAACTAAAACTTTAAAATGAAATGTAATAGATGAAAAAACACAGATTTGTCTTGGAGGAGCTCTAATTTAATAGATAAAGTGGATTATGTTACTTGTTACCAAACGGTAACAGTATGCATTAAAGGGTTAAAGCCACGGAAGATTTTCCTGGCTTCATGCTATTCGTATTGTTCGAATTGTAGGCTTTTCCCGAAGAAGGAGTTCAAAACCTATTTGCGTACTACTGATTATACTTTTCAGGTTTCGTTCTTCTCTTCTAAAACAGCGGATAACCCAATCCGGACGGATAGTATGACGTAAGAGAGAGCTTCATTTGATTGAAGAGCTTAGTGAAAGAACGTGCTAAGTGACAGTTATACACTCTTAAAACGAACAAGCGATTTTAACTCAGTCTGATTAATTTTCACTCCTCCAGTCTAGAAAATGCACTTCTCCTTTTGGAGTGGATCCTTTGTGTGTTAAACCTCCGATAGGATCACTCCAAACGAGTGATTTTAACTCAGTCAGAGTTAATATTCACTTCTTTCCAGTGTCGAAAACGCACTTCTCCTACTGGAGTGGATTTCACTCTTTTGTTTTAAGAGTGTAAAAACCCGTGAATTTAGAGTCCCCCCCCCATTATCCCATCTTTTAAAGATATCAAGTTTCCCCTTTTTCATAAACTTTTTATATATTTTTACAGCTTGCCGTTTTTAATGGATTTAAATGGAAACCAAAGGCTTTAAGGATCATTTTCTAGTTTTCACATTTTTGTCACTTAACACGTTCTTCCACTAAGTTCTTCAATTATATTTTAGCTTCCACACTACGTTTATAACGTAAAAAGTGGAAAGTTTTATAATCGTCCAGTCCGTCTGTCTGTCTGTCACCCACTTTCACAGAGCGAAAGTCACACGAACAAGTGGGATACGTCATTTTGAAGCAAAAAATCAGTTTAGGTGACATTCCGAATTTCATTAAAAATATTTAATTAGAAGTTCATTAAAAAATTAAATAACTAAAAATTTAATCTACATTGAAATAACATGCAAATTCCCAGTTGCAATAGCACAATAAAGTTACTAGTTTGATGGTTCATTATATAAGAATGAAGGAAGATGCATAAAAAATTCTAAATTTGCATAAAAAATATGCTAAGTTACGCTTTTATTTTTAAAGCAACAATTTTACGAATTTTGTTTCAAAATGTAAACTTGTGGCTGCAAAAAGGTATTTATTTAAAAAATACATCATTATTCCTCGAACTTCAAAAATAATAGCAAACGATAAAGATTAATTATCAAATCTGCAAAAGAAGATTAAAGACAATTATTAATTTTGGCTTATAAAAGTTTGAATTAATACATAGCTGAAGGCCTTGTTTGGCGAATTTCTTTCTGAGGTGTTGTTAGTGTGTTGAGCGTAAATGTGAAAGTGACAGATTCTGTAACAAACCAACTGGCTTGTATTCCGTCCTTCCAGAGTGTTCCGCCGCATCGACGACAACCACAGCGGCGATCTGTCGCAGGAGGAGTTCATCAAAGGGGTGCGCGACTCCGGACTGGACGTCTCCGACGAGGAGGGGGAAGCGCTCTTCAATCGATTCGACGCCGACGGGTCGGGGTCGGTCAAGTACGACGAGTTCCTCAAGGCCGTCAGGGTAAGTCACACTGTTAAAAATTTCAGTTCAACGTTGAACCAAATAGTGGTGAAAAATCAAGAACTTCTTGTAGATACACCATAAAATGGTTCATCCAAATATCACATTCTGGAAATAGACCTGCTTTCACGAAAAATTGGTTCAACTTCTACTAACTACAACCGATAATTTAATTGTTTACTCAAACGCAGGCAACATTTTGCCTCGGCTTAAGAATTGTTGTCCGTCCGTGGCCGAGTGGTTATGGCATCAGCCTAGAGATTTAACCTTCTCAGGAGTGCGGGGGTTCGAATACCATCTACTGCCAATTATCCTATAAATCTGATCTCTGTACTGGAAATAGTATAAAAAATCCTCAATTGGGAGACCCTTTTGATGGTTCAACCTTTTTTTATTAGTGGGGACTATTCGAACCATATACGCGTTGGGAAAATCCCGTATATGGTTCAACCTCTCACCATAGTCACGCAATTTGAAAATACCGTTTTATGGTTCATCAGTCTACCAAATCATGGTTGCAGCAACTTTGAACCGTAATTTGGTTCAACCTTGAACTATTATTTTTAACAGTGCACGGACCTACTCAATTATTGGTTCCGGGACATAATCCCGACAGCCGGGAACCCGACATGACGTACTCAAAACTTTTAAATCATCTTCAAAAATACTTAATTTGCTGTTTATCAAATAGCAGATACATCATCAATGAGCATAATAAATAAAATCGGCCATAGGTAACCTTTATTTTTAACTTTTAAAGCACATCAAGCAAAATATCGCTATGAAAGATCAAATTATTATCTTAAGTATATGAAATGAGAAATAGATTGGTCATTACGATATATTTTTTAGATAGTTTGCTACAAAAAAATAGCGCAGTAGTTGAGAATTAAAAATATTATTTCAATATTTATTTACAATAATAGATGGCTGGTAAGGTAAGTAACATTTACCAAAGATAGTTCTACACTCTTAAAACAAAAGAGTGAAATCCGCTCCAATTGGATAAATGCATGTTCGACACTGGAACGGAGTGAATATTAACTCAGACTGAATTAAAATCACTCGTTAGGAGTGATCTTGTCGGAGGTTTAACACACAAAGTATCCACTCCTTTCGGAGAAGTGCATTTTAAAGACTGGAGGAGTGAAATTAACTCAGAAGATGTAAAATCGCTCGTTCGTTTTAAGAGTGTACTAAATATTTACATTTTTAAGACAATTCATTTGGATGTTATTAATACTATTAATAAAACAGTTTGCGATTCCGTGATAGAGAGTAATAATTATTTGAATACTGCTAAAACTTTTTTTTTTTAAGAAATCTTCATTGAGCCATACAGAGAATATCGTCGGATTATTATTTCGAAAATGCTTTTTCTTGAATGGACTGTCCAAATAACCGCAAATTGACAGAAAAATCTACATGTTACGAAAATTCAATATATACAATAAAAGAGACAAAACCAATAAATAAATGAGAATGCTAACTAATATTAAAAAACGTATGTCGCTTTATCATAATATTTAAAAATATGTTTTTATACATAACCTTACAAACTATTACATAAAGAGAAAAAACGAACATGTTACTTAATATTATATTCATTAAGCACACACAATAAATAAAATATCATATTAGCAAACACTATTGTGAAACATAGAGTGCCTCCTTATATAGCAAAATACTGTTATGTAGATCTCCAGTAACATTTGAAGAAAATAACTCATTTCTCTTCAACCCTCTTTACTATTCCAAGCGAAAGACAGACCGGCGCCTTTTCAATTGGCGTATTCTGGACTACAGCCAAAGAGTTCAGATATATTTCTAGTACTAAAAGTATTTCTCTTCAAGAAATGGATCGGCGTTTTTTAATGAAAAAAGTTTGGTGGCATTTCTTTTTCTAGTATATATTCGTCGTATTTTTGAGAAGTTTTCAGATTTCAAATCTAATATTGATTTCTTAGAACAATTAATTTAATATACGAAACCAAAAGGAAATTTTTTATGTATATTTCTTTTCTTCTTATTTAAAAACTAGGAGTGTGTAGCTACCAAACGACTTTTAATTACCAATCAATAAATCATTACGAAAGGTAATATAACTGATAAAGCAATTTCAATAAATTTAAAACATGAAAAGTTTTTGTCAGCTACACCTTGAGCACGGCCAATTTTCTCGAAAACTTTATTATTATGACGCCCTAGTGGTACGCTAAACTCATGTACGAAATTTGAAATCTGTAGCTCTTTTAGTTTGAGCTGTAGAGTGGTTTAAGATAGACAGATCACTGCATAAAAAACAGCTTTCACACCCTCCAAAATGCATAGAAAAACTCAAAATATCGGCTTCGGATTTTCGACCCCATCGCAATACTTTCAGTACCTCATATTTCATGTATGGTAATAAAAATTAAAAATGCAAACAAATATAATTCATTGAAACTAAAACTAAACTCCTCGGCGCAACAGCCCATTAGTGGGACAAGGCCTGCCATGCCAATTTCAGCTTTTATAACCTATCAGGGTTCTGGGATGCTAGGCATATGTCCCGGTTAAGTGGTCAGCCTCTGTCGAAACCCCATGCTAGTTCCCAAGCACGCTTGGTACCCATTTTATCTACCCACTTAAGGGATGAAATGATGGGTCATCCTCTCCCAATCCGGGATTCGATCACAGACCTGTGGCGTGGCAATGCGAAGCACTACCTCTGAGCCACTGGGCCTCTCATTGAAAATAACCTCTAAAATTAAAGAATTTGAAAGACGAAATATTTTATATCCATTTCTATTCATGAAATATTTAACTTATTTATTTATGAATTAGAGGTTTTAAATAAGTCTATATTTATCTTTCAGTAAATGATACTAACTCAAATACGACACACATTTTCCATATCTTTAATAATTAATTTATTTCAAACATTATTAAGCTTTTAAACATTAAATAAGGATAGTATTTTCGCTTTTAAAAAACTTTACGTTTTCCATAAAAAAACAGTCGCAACATCAAAAGATTCGTGACAACAAACTTTCACTTCCCAGCTCATGTACCATTAATAATGGTATAAACTTTGTCGTGTCATAAATTTTTTCCTAAAAACGGTATTTGTTTTCATAACAGTCAAGCCTCATCATGAATTTATTATCTAACATCCTTAGCGGAAATGAAAATATGCTCTGCGAATAGACAAGTCTAGTGATAGTATATAGTAGGAAATAATAGTTAAAGAAAAAGGATACAACATAGAGCTTGTGTTTCATGCTATGGGACCACAGTTATTATGTAATGATTATTTATTTATGACCGCCAATGTTAATGTAATTGCTGTTTGCGTATGTTAATAACCTTTATCCATGCATAGTAAATTACCTGTACTTATTTAATGATGTAGGGTAAGTTTAAAAAAATATGTTAAGGTAAAATACGAAATGAAATAAAATAAACTTTTAAGTATACCTATGATATTTCTATTTTAGCTTCCACATTATGTTTATAACTTAAAAAGTGGAAAATTTTATGACCGTCCGTCACATAATTATTATTTTTAATTCAATTATTCCTTTTGGCCAGAATTTTCCATCGTCTCTAGTTTATTTTAGCTTGAAATATCGTCGTACTAGAGCTACACGTCATTATCTCTAGGTTTTTTTAAAATGGTATTTAAAAATCAATTGGATTAGTTAAGTTTCAAAATTGATTGATACTTTCAATGTTATATCCTGATATGAAATGTTTAATTATTTTTAAATGTGAACAATATTATATATTTATTCTTCGAAATGAAAAAAAAATAGCTAATAATAAGCAATAATTATTGAATAATTTTCAATGAAAAAAATTTGTTTAATTTTGGACGTTTCGAAGTTTTTGCCATTTTTTAGGCTCTTGAATTTTGTGTGCAAACAGTTCTAAGGGACTGTTTTTGTTAGTTAATCTACTTTTGATCTACTTTGAATAAATACAATTAAAAGCACGTTTATTAATATATCAAAAGTAATATTGTGAATGTTGATAATTTTTTAAACTAGATATTTTTCGGGCTGTTTTAAGGAATATAAGAAAATGGTTCGTATATAGAATACTGTACAAGAAAAAAATACAGCCAATTTATCTTATTAAATACTCTCTTAAAAGTACTAACCATGAGCTTAATAGAAAAAAAAATTATAAATTAATTTGATTAGATTTTAAATTATTTACCTCTAGTTTTTATGCAACAGTTACAATTAGGTTTAAAAAAAGAACTTTTCGGAGTACTTCTTGATGTTGCTTTCACGGCCATTAAACGATATGCAAGGAAAAACAACTTTCTCAGAACAGCTTCGTTACATATAGAGAGTTCTTATGCAGACTGAAAATACCTGAGAAAAATTGTCAAATACTCTTCTGTTTTAACTCTTATGCCCGTTTTACACACTAAATGTCCGGAGTTTTTGCCGCATTTGCGGTTCTGCATTATCGAAATGGTGAAATGGAAAGGAAAATCTATCGTACTTACGTTTATCTCTTTATTATTGCTTTGTTAATCTTTTCACGATCTATAAGGCGGAATGGGGGCTCCAGCTATTTCTTTAAACCGAAGTCTTTTCTCTGTGTTTATCCAACCGAAAAAAAATAATTTTCTATGCCAAGGTACTCTGGCTGCATTTAGTATTTTTACAAAAGATTTTTATGTGATATATGTAACTGGCGTACAGAGCTCTATAATACCACTTTTTGGTAAATATATTCACTATTTTTTAAATTTTCTATAATAATTTTTCTACAAAATACTCAAACCATTTCAAAAAGTGGTATTATAGAGCCCTGTACTCCAGCTACATTTATCCTATTAAAAAACGGTTGTAAAATTATTAAGGGGGATCATAGCTAGCTACAGCAAAAATGACCAATTCTTAGTATTGATTTCGAAAGGCTCTAAAACATTTAAAAATTATGGTACAATAAAAAAAATTGTACCAAATTATAAATTGTACTTTTATTATTATATTTACACCTAAGAATCTTATTTTTAAAAAATATTATTTTTGAAAAAAGACATCTTTTGAAACATACAATTACGAATTTTCAAAAATACAAGTATTTTTTCGGTACACTTTTCTCCAAATCTATTAAATATTTCTTAATAATTTCTTTTGTGTGTTATGAAACCATTTTAGATTTTTTTGCCTAAAAAAATTTTTACATTTTATTTTAAAAACATTATATTCTACATTTATAAAAATTATGATTTTCAACGAAGAAAAGTGTAAAATAATAAAATATTTTTTTTTAATTTGTAAGACTAAATTAGGTGACTTAAATAGATCTAAAATGGTTTTATAATACACAAAAAAAATTATTAAAAAATATTCAATAGATTTGGAGAAAAGTGTACCTAAGTGTTGAAAATTATAGTTTTGAGAAAAACGCGAAAAACAAATACAGTCGATCCCGTTAACACGAACTCGAAATGACCACCGAAACATTTCTTGTTAACCGAATTTCATGTAAATCGTCAGGAATTTTTTTTACATTGAGCCAGTGAATAGTTTTCAAATATCAACCCAAAAAAATTCATATTTTGTAATGTAATACATAAATAATACAAGCATACAATTAGTAATTCAAAGGAGGCGTGGCACATTTGTTTATTTTTATAATTTTAATTTTTTTTTATAAGAAATAATTAACCGATCGATACAAAATTGGTCTCATTCGATAGATTGGGCTTCCATCTATCAGAAAATACTGGTTTCAAAAATTCGATTTTTTTTGGTTTTGTTAACTATGATCCCCCCCTTACCAAACTGTTGTAAGTAATGCAGCCGGAGTAATTTGTCTTTAAAAAAAATGTAAATTGGATTTACTTGTCGAATATGTAAAAATCCAAAGAATTAAATGGGCTGGCCACATCATTCGAATGAACAGAGACCGTTCGACAAACATAATCTTTTTGGCTCAACCCATCGGATCAAGGCCCAGAGGTCGACCAAAGCTGAGAGAGTCTTATCAGTTCTAAAAGTCTGAAACTGGAAGACCATTGCCAGGCAGAGGCAGGCCTAAAGGAAATTGATTGAGAAGGCCAGGGCCCACCCGGGGCTGTCGTGCCATTGAAGAAGAAGAAGAAATCGGATTTACACAGAGATAGAAGAAGCTCCCATTTTCCCCTTAAAGGCGCCACGGTGTCTACTCAGGTGTCTGCTCGTCATCTGACTGTGGTTTTTTAATACGACGCTGGTCGCCAATAGCCCTCGTGTAGCTCTTATAGTGTGACGATAATTCAAATTAAACTTAATTAAAAGTAAAAATGGGCTTATAGTCAAGCTTATTTATCTGAACGTTAGTGTTTTACTGTGTAGCGTTGCTCTATCACTATTAGCTTAAAGTTAAATGATTGAGAAGGGGAAAATCCTTTAAAAGGTTAAAGAACGTAACATTCGAAAACATTTTACAGAACATAATGAAACCAATAACTTGTTTTTCTCTTTTGCTTTCCGGTTTTATATTTTCAGTGTGAAGCGTGAGGGCAAGCAAAAAGTTACCCCGCGTTCTCCATAAAAGGGATCTCGGGATAGACACAGTACATAAATATTTCACATAGCGTCTCGTACGTGGAAAAGTGAAATTTCCCTCAATAATATAGCGTAACTGAATTGTCATTTTTCCACGTACAAAGCGGTATAGAGTGTTGAGTTAAGGGAAAAGTGTTGAAAGTTGTGCTTGAAATTATTTTGAAGACAAGAACAGTGTATAGAAGTTGTTTTGGTGTTATGGGTATCTCAATGTGTTGAAGGGTTTATTTGGATGATAAAAAGGTTATTTGGGTGTTAATGGATGATAAAGGTATTGTTTTTATTGCTTTGGTGTGAATTATACACACATTTTTCGGTAATGTATGGCATAAAGACGGCTGTTTATAAAATGATATTGCCAATATTTCAATATAAATAATAATAATTTGATGCTTGATATCAAATTGAGGACAACAGAATGTGAAGAACTTTCAAATGGCATAACAGACGGGATTGAAAGGGTTAACCTCCTAATGGAAGGGATGTGCTAGCTGTACTGAAAATAAATCCCTATTGGCCTTTATTAAAGGGTACATCCGTGCAAAGTCGGGCATATAAAGCTAGTGCAATATAACCCGGTAATAGAGTCATTCAAGGTACTGCGGCCGACGCGACGGCGCAATGATTAAGGGGCTAGCCCTTGGAACCTCTGGGCCTAGGTTCGAATCCCGATAAGGAATGAATGTTTGTGTTTGTCGAGTATATGCGGAGTACGTGCTCGTTAAATCTGTTGGGTCCGAAAGTCCTATGAGCGGTCATTGCGCAGTTTCCCATGGGTACAAGTCCCTGGAGACCATTTCCCTCCCCTTCAAGGACCTGTCTAAATTGTGGAGATGGCGCGCGATGGATGGAAGCATCTGTCGAGTATGTGTGTATAAACGAGTATTATCCATATATGCTAATGGTAGTAGTTTAATTTCTAGTTCTCCTTTCAATATTTTTCAGTGGGAAAAAATTTCGAATGTAGCGACTTTTCTCATCATTTGGCGAATAAAATAAAATTTAAATAAGGAAACGAATTTTTTAAGTAGTTTTAAGAAGGTATTTTGATAGCATAAAAGTGTATATTTTTAGTGTTCCAACCAAGGATTTAATTACAAACTTTCATTAATATTTTCTTATTAAAGTCTATTGGCCATTCCATTTCTCTCGTTATAAAAGAGTTGTCGTTGTAAAATCTCTTAGTCATTATTCAATAATGTTTGAAAAACATATTGTTAAGTTATTGTTGCAAAATTTATCACAACAATTAAAAAAGTTCACACTAGAAACACTGTAATTCATCAACAATGAACATATGTTACTCAATAGTGAGATTCGATTGTCGGGTTTTGGATCTTGAGAAACTAACAAGCTGTCAAAAATCGTTGTAAATCTTGAGAAACTTCACGTAATTAAATCACAAAATAAAGTGAATTTTTTTTAGAACGCAGGCTAAGCAAAGTCAAGCATTGAAAAATATAAAAGGTAAGAAAATAAAAAAAAACTGCCATAATTTATACTATATTTTAATCTCCCCACACTATTCAGAATGCCTAACCTAATTCTTTTCATATATTATCTTGTAGTAATTGCATTTAATTTTATGCTTTTTACTGTAATTCATAATATCAAAATTAAGCATTTTTATGTAGCAACACATACCCATTTGATCAAGAAATTTCGATCAATTATTCAAATCATCTATGGTATGTATTGTATGCTTGTAATTGCTGTTTATTTAAGTTTAATAATTTTTATCTATTGGACGCAATTCTTTATTGCAATTTATGCCATTTATAAATTTTTATATTTAATCCTTTTTACAAATTTCAAAATAATTTTTACTTTTGGCTTTTGCGGACTTTTGGCATTCGTGGGCTACATACAGTATAAAATTTTTGAAACGTTTCTTTTAATTTTCTGCCATAAAATATTTGATTTGTTTGTACATTTGCAAAAAACAATGCAATAAATAATACACAATACCAAGAGATCATCGTCGTGTCTTGAAAACTGGTGCCCATTAAATCCTCCACTCAGCTTCCGATGAAATGGGCGAGGACCCAAAAACTAATGCTGCTCACCATGCATGTGGAGAAGAAGGGTTATCATATAGAAGCCCTTGAAAGCTGTCCATCCGATATCTACGATGTCGTGAAACAGGCTTGGGACCTGGAGCCAGACCAACATTCTCCGAGGTTCTCAAGAGACTGGAACAGCTGAGGCACTGCTTGTACAGTAGCATTGTAAGTATGCTATTTCGAATTGATCGAATGTTGCTTTTAATATTATTTGTTTTTTTTTTTTTAAATAATAACAATCAATTCAGTTTAAGCTATCTTCCTTAAATTTAAGTAACAAAATTGTCAATTAGGGACTGACAACTGAGGGCATTACTTAAATGAATTAATATGATTTTCAAAAGTTTTCACAAATGAAATAATTACTTTTGTGCTATTTAACAGTTTAAAAAATCAATGTAAAAAAAGTTATTTAATCGTCACTTTACATAAAACTTTATTTGTTTCAAAAAGCTGATATTGAATTTTCTTTTTAAGTTACAGGCTGAAATCTTGTGCAAGCCTTTGCAGATCGGACTAATTCGTCTTACAGTCCGGTACAGATGAGTACAGATCGCCGTAGAACGTGGGAGAACCGCAATAGTATCCGACGAAACAACTTCCAGGACATGGCATCCAAGCATAGGAGCGGATGTGGATACAACACTATCCTGGGAGTCAACAAGGCACAATCCAAATAAATGGGCCTGAAGACAGTCATGTCCTGTTTCCATTTGAAAAGATGCTCCGCCAATAGCCGTGGGCAAGGAGTTTCGAATTCCGCGATCCAGAAAGGATCATTATTACCAAAAAGAAAACATTTATTTTATTTATGTGTTTTGATTGCAGTTAAAGTGTATTCTGATTGATTATATTATTGTATTCTATTATTATTGTATTCAAATGTCATTTGATTCTTTTTTGATTTGTGAGTGCCTAACGCACATTTATTTGTGATTTTGAATGATTATGTGTATTTTGATATTTATACTCATGAATATTTAACATGTTTATCAACATATATGGATTGTGATTGTATTTTAAGTATTTAACCGCATTTAACCGCATTTATATTGTATTTAACCGCATATATATTCTACATCATTGTTTTCAATTTCTTTCGGCCAAATAAACAATCAAAATTAATTCAAGTGTGTTTCCTTTGTCTGATGTTATAAGTGTGTTTATAAACTAATTAATCCAAAACTGATTTTGAAGTGCAATTTATGCAGGTATATATGTTTAGCACAGGCAATTTTGATGAGTTTATCATTAGAGTTACACAGTAAAAAGTTTTGATTATGGAATCTTTTATTTAGTGCGCCAAAAATAAGGTGTTGACTGTGAATATTTTGGTAAATGATTTACTTTTAATCATGTTAACCCTTTCATTAATGAAAAAAAATTTTAGATTATTATTCTTGATATAAGTATTGTTATTTGTGTACTTAGAAGTATGATTTGGAAGTAAATTTTAAAAAAATAGGGCTTAGCAATTGCTGAGAGTCAAGTCAATTTAGAGAAAGGTGAGGTTTTGAGGTTCAAACATACACTATATTGGTGTTTGATTAATAAGCAAACAAGCTCTGTTAGTTTTGTGTAATTAATAATTCGGATTTTTTTTTGAGTCAGGATTTCTTTTTTAACAAACTTTTTAATATCCGGATTCTAAAACCTCTGAAATCTGCTGTACCCTCTTGGAGCGCCATTTTTCATTATAAGTAATAAATCTGCTTCTGTATCAGTATTTTTGAAATGCTTGAACGTTCTACACTCCTTACCAACCTAAGTTGGATAAATAGAAATATGCTACGGAGAAGATCCTTCCGCGGATGTAAAGAGTTAAATAAATTATATGTGAATCCATCTAGAAAACATGCTCGAAACATTAATTTCGTTTAAGGTCTAACAGATCTCAATATTATTTGAGAACATTTTGCAGTTTTATCAGAAGGAAAAGTGTATTTTGGTTAAATTGTATTCAGATCATTTTGCATGTAAATATTTACCTTACAAGATTTTCTAACTAACTGACCAACCTCACTTTTCCCTTTGCCTTTTTACTCTTTGTTTTTACCTAAGTTAAGGTGACACGGGGGTGTAGTTAATAATATAATAGTTGGTATTAAGATAAATCGTAAACTGAAATTGTGAAGGGGTAGATGGTAGGGTATTTTACATATATATTCCGGCTTGTTTGCTTGCTCAGTGAGCCGCTTATAAGTCTTCGTCAAGTAAGACAGACACAGAAAGAGTTTTTACTGTCACAAAGAGAGGAAATACACCCAGGGCGAAGGCGGGAATCGAACCCGCGCCCGTTACAGCACGCAGACTGCTGGCCTGCGATGCTTACCACTCGGCCATCCGGGCCCTAAATTGTGAAGGGAATTCTGCAAAGGTTCACGTATACAGTGGTGGAAATTGATTTATGAACTGACAGTTTTTTAACAGTATTTCTTTATTAAATGCATTTTTATCGATTTAAATTTTATATGCTATACAGGCTTTGCATTATAAATGATACACGTAAGTAAAATTTTATATAAATTTGTAAACAATTTTATTTTGTTGATATTTTAGTTTTAGCATAGGGAAATTGATTTATGAACTTTTACATTCAATCTCAATTAATAATTGCTAAAACTATTTTTTGTTGCTAATGCTTCCTTGATTTTGTTTTTCATAGACAACACAAAACTTTGGGTCAAGTTTTGGTCAAGCAATTTGCAGTTTTTAATGATTAAGTCCTTCTATTCCATAACTGATGCACACTTCATTAAAACCATACTCCATTTGAGTAAATTATTCAAACCAATTGATCTCAGACATTATTCTGGGGGTTTAAGTCATGGCTATTGGCAGGATAATCTAAATGAACAACACTTAGTTCATTTAACCAGTCCTCCATTTCGTTTGAAATGTGGATACTTGCATTATCATGCATAAAAATCTAATCAAAAGCATAGTTTTGCCATGCAAAAAGGAATTAAAGAATTTTCTAGAACTAATCTGCAATAAAGTGATGTTTGTCAGCCCTTCAGCAACATAACCTTGTTTCTTCAATCATAAGATATCGGGGCCCAAACCATCAAACTTCCACCACTGACAATTCTGCTGAAGACAGAACTTGGTTATTTCCGAAGATCCTTTCAGTAACATTTTAAACCATTACGTCCATCCAAATTGAACTTTTTTTCATCAGAAAATGTCACTTTTTTCCCATTTCTCTCCCTATACCCCCACCCAATCCAGTTTCATGTAGTTACGACTATATTTTAATAGCCTGTTCTTATGGTGAAGAGTAAGCTTTGAACCAGCCTTCAGTTTGGAACATTTCAAGTTCGACGACGATATCAATATATGTCCTACTCTTCTGGGAGTTACAGGAAGTGATTGTTCATAACAAATTCGCCCTGTAATGCACAAATGCTGACACAAATGGTAACTTTTTGGGATACAAGTCCAATAATCCTGCTTTTGTCCCTCGTCCCACGAGGGTTACACCTTTTTTAATGATGGTTTTTGCCGAAGTCAGAATGATTCTTCAAATATTTATGAGTTATATTTATTGATCTTTTAATTAATATGCTAATTTCTCTTACAGATTTGTTACAATATTATATAAGGGTCATTTTTTACCATTTTGGCTTAAGGCAGTCTCACAAGCTTTCCTATTTAGTAAAATGGGAATAAAACAGATAAATTTCAACAAATTTGACCTTAATCTTATTTATAAACACTGATAGTAAGCTCCCCTGAAGTTCAAATGAAGAACTAGTCAAAATATTTGGTACCTGGGTTCAAAATAAATTTGAGTTCATAAATCAATTTCCATCATTTGACATGCTTAAAAACTAAAATTAGATATATTCTTATTTAATATCATTTTTTGAAAAAAATTATGTGTGAAATTCCTTTATTGTGCTCTGAATATCCAACACACAAAATTTGAATTGTTAGTACTTAATACAAAGCGATATCTGGTGAAAAGAGTGTTAGTTCATAAATCAATTTCCACCACTGTATACATATCTGATGCGAAGAGGTAAAATATGCCATAGAAGCTGGTGTTACAAATCTGAAATTCGCCATGTATGAAATGATAGGGAAAATAACCCTAGGAAAACAATAAAGAAGCTATTATGTCGTGTTATTTTTTACATGAAAAAAAGCAAAATTTAGCAAATAATATATTGAATTAAAATGTGTAAAATCTACCAAAATTTCATAGGTGATGCATTTTTTTAAAGGCACAGTATTTTGTGATACCAATACTGAATTTGTAGTATATTTCGTTACTAATCTATTTTAAGTATATTTTCCCCAATATAATGAATTTTTCAAATAAAACCCTTTTATTGAAACAAAAGCTAATATTTTCTAATTTATTTAGATATCAATAGATGGGGCTACTGTATTGATTTATAAAACTCAAGTACTGGATATTATTCCACAATCGAAAGCGAATTCAAGTGTACTTACGAAATTTACCGCAACTGAACAAAAATTTAAATTATAGTTGGAAGTTGTTTTAATTTTTATATTTTATAGATTTGAACTTTTTTCAAAACATTACTCCTTCGACACCTCCTTCTGAGAGGCTTTTCGCTGCATAAATGCTTAATAATATTTTTAAAAAATGTATTAGTTTCAAAACTCAGTATTAGGCTTATTATTCTTTAAAATATGATCTTAAAATCTTTTCTAGTTGAAAAATTAGAAAGTCAATAAGAAATATTATATTTATAAAATTTTAAAATGGATTGTTATTGGAGGAAAACGTAACGCGCCACTCGAAAACCTTCCCGCGAAGAATATCGATATGACAAAAAAGTTATTTTCTCATAAATCTCTTGGTTAAGTAGGTCACACCCGTGTCAAAAGAACCCTCTAAATAATGTAATTGTAATAACTCTTCTCATAGCCTACAACCTAATCACACACGCAAGCAGCGCATCCGAAATGCATTTAATAAAGTTTAATAGTTATTAAAAAAAAACACTGTATTCTTTATATGATAAATATTTAATTAACCTCGTAAGACCCGAGCAAAATCCCGCACGTATATTCTTCATCTAAACATACTTTTCATACAAATATGCGCTAAAAAGTACTTTTTGCAAAGTAATTAAAAAAATATGTTTAATAATTACTTAGAGACACGCCTTAAACTCTAAAAATACACATATTTTGCGCCAGGTTGCAAGTGGTTAAAGATTTAAAAAATCTCATATAGGGCACGGATCAAAGTTATTCGAAATCAGAAAACACTGTTTAACTTTTAGTAGAAGAATAATATCGAATTAATAAGGACATATAATCTTACAATTACATAATACACTGCTCAAAACAATTAGGGGAGCACTTTGAGTACTTTTGGTAACCCTTTCAGTGTCAGCGTTTTGTTTTTAATTCTTAAAATCTAAAATTTGTTAAATAGATTTATTATGCATTCAGAATGAAATGGTAAAAAACAGGCGGAAAAATAATAATTTTTTAACTAAAATTTGAGGGGAGAAAAATTGGAATCAAGAATTAAGAATAAATTATAACAATAATTTTTTCAAATTTTATTTGCAAAAAAGTGTTAAAGTAAATTTTTAAACATCTGAGAATGCAAGTGTGAAGAATTTAGGGTCAATTTATTTCATAAGTGTTTTTTGGAAGAGAATTTTATTTTTCCACATGTTTTCATATATTTTCATTTGATTAAAGCAAACATTATTTACATCCTCAAAAGACATGATTCTTCTATCTAACGATAAATTACTGCAAGCTCAACTTAGAAAAAAACCGCAAGCTCATGATTCCAAATGGAAACATGGGGGTTGAAAGAGTTTAAACCATGCGCTCCCCTAATTGTTGTGAGCAGTGTAGTTGCATTATCCAAATAATAACTAATACTTACTGCCCTCAATTGCCGGCCCACTGGCGCAGTGGTTAGTTTTCTAGCCTTTGGAGCTGCTGGGCTCGGGTTCGAATCCCGGTAAATGTTGTTACTTGGCTATGTGTTTGTGTCGTCCTTCTTTGTGTGTCTCTAGGGACTGTCTCTTCTGGCGAGCTGGGTAATGGGCTATAAAGCCTACACTCTCCCTTCTAGAGGGCGCAATCACTGTCATTTGTCATACTGCCCTCAATTACTCCTTTCGATATTACGGGCTTTATATGGGTGGCCCAAAGTAATCTTTATGGTTTGCCCACACTGCCTCATGTGTAGCTAAGGAGTTTTATTTTTTTAAACAAAAATCATAAATGAGATACACATGGGTTGATGATGAGGCCAGTGCTATAGAGAGGAATTATCTAGCATATATTTTTAATTATTATTTCTATTAATTAATTTAATCTTAATGTTATGATTGTTAACTTTAAAATATTTGCTGACACTCTTTAACTATTTGTATTTTTCAATTGTTTCATAAGAGAAAACTGTAGCCCAGCTGGGTTCATGTGTATGATTAAAAGTGGGATTAGAATTTTTCTGTGCTTCTGGGTAGAGCCCATACTACTCAAATGGGCACGTACGGATCCCGCATAAGTTTGCTACAAGGAATCATGAAATAAAAACTTAATTTCAAACGTTCATCGCTTTCTTCTTTTGCATATTAAATCAAAAATTCATTAATAATAACTTTATTAACACCAAGCAAGAAAAAAACATATGTAACTAAATACAAAAAAGCATAGTAACTGGTTAGAGGAACATTCCTGTTCAAGCTGCCGAAAAATTTATATTAAATAAAAGTTTATAACGAAGTACAAACAATAATAAATAGTAATAAATTACAGTGCCGTAGCACTTGGCAAGATAATGGTTTTTTAAATTACATATGCTTCTTGCAGACAATATTAAAAATAAATGTCTAAGTCGTCAATATTTATAATAAGTTAAAGCGAAGTGAATAAGTTAAAGTGATGTATTTCTTTGGTGCTCGAGTATTTCGTCCGCCTCATAAGCCCAAGATCGCGGGTTGTAGCCCCGGCTGAGTCGTAAGATTTTCTGGATGGGAAAATCTTGGATGCGCATGTCATATAATTATGTGGCATGTAAACGGTCCTTGGAGTATCCATTCGGATTGGATTTTTTCGGCAAAATTAAATCTCAGCATACTTTACCATCCACATCGGGCTCAGATTCGTTGTAATCTGAGCGTCAAAATTGTTAGCGAGAGTAGCCGAGATGGTGCCAGAATAAAAATGGCTCTCAGTGCTGAGGAATATGCCGAGTCTGCAAGAGCTTCTTCTTCTTCATAAGCTCAACAGCCTTTTGCAGGCCAAGGCTGACTCGCTGATCCTCCTCCAGTTGGCCCTATTAGCCGCAATGACTCTCCATCGGTTGACTCCTATTATTTTGAGGTCCCTTTCGACATCGTCTAACCATCGTGTGGGTGGTCGTCCCCTACGTCTTGTACCTTCAATTTTGGAAAAAGTCACTTTATTGGTTGGAAAGTCCTCGGGACATCTGTACAGATGGCCCAGCCACCTAATTCGGGATGCTTTTATAGTTCTCACTAAGTCGGTCCCGCCAAATTTACCAAATTTTCTGTAAATTTCATAGTTGTAAAGTATTCTCCACTCATTGTCCTCCTTAATAGGTCCAAATATTTTCCTTATCTCCAAGAGTTTTCTCACCAATAATGGAGGAAAAAGAGTTTTGCCAATCATTATTTTAATTTCATCAATTCCCACCCTCAGCCCAAGATGTCGGCCAGCCGCCATGCCCTGGTGGAGAAGGCCTTCATGAAGATGGACCGCAGCGGGGACGGCCAAATCACCCAGGAGGACCTGCGCGGCGTCTACTCGGTCCAGAACCACCCGGACTACCTGAATGGTCAGGCCACCGAGAAGCAGCTCCTGAACAGGTTCCTGAGGAACTTCGAGGAGAACGGGGTCGTCGACGGAGTGGTAATGAATCTCATTTAAAATACACACAACAAAAATTTGAATGAATAAGGCCTGATCTAGGAAAACTCAGAATATACACTCTTAAAACAAACGAGTGAAATCCACTCCAGTAGGAGAAGTGCATTTTCGACACTGGAAGGGAGTGAATATTAAATCAGACTGAGTTAAAATCACTCGTTTGGAGTGATCCTGCTGGAGGTTTAACACACAATGGATCCACTCCAAGAGGAGAAGTGCATTTTCCAGACTGGAGGAGTGAAAATTACTCAGACTGAGTTAAAATCGTTCGTTCGTTTTAAGAGTGTAGGCACTTACATTTTGGGGCCCCTTCAAGGAAAAGTTTTGCATGATTTCTCGTAATTATGTTGCTAGTTCGCCAAAGTAAATTATTTTTTGCTTAACTTGATCGGTTTCCTTATAATATCGATCAAAAACCAATAACTTTATGTCAACGTCTGAGTCAAAGTCAATTTAAAAACAAAGTAGAGTCTTGAATAAATTTTAAAAGTTACAGAAATTTTTGTAGTCAACAACATATATAGCATAATATATCTAAACTAATATTTAGGGGCCACAGAAACTTGGGGCCCTAGTCCCGGGCCCAGAGTCATTATGGTACATCAGTCTTGTAGTGAAACATCACTTTCAATTACCAATCAATACAAATATTTGGTGAGCTAGAACTCGTTTAGATATTGGTATAAGAGGGAATTTGTTTTTCGGCAATACAAATACAAATACAAAAATTGTCGACCAACAACAGGCCAAAGGCCCAGCAAGGTTGGTCCAAAAAATATCTAATTCCTTACCAGTTTCCAATGCTTATCGAGATTCTTCTTAAAATCTTCCACTCTCTTCGAATACACAACATATTCTGGTAAAGCATTCCACTTATTGACGACTCTATTGTAAAAATAATGTTTTCTAACCTCCCTTCTAAAGCATGATTTATACAATTTCTGACCATGCCCTCTGGTCCGGCTATTTAAGGTAAAACCTAAGCCCTCCACGTCTCCCTGTTTAATGAACTTGAACAACTGAATTAAATCACCCCTTGATCTCCTATTTTCCAGGGAATACATGTTTAACGATCTTAATCAATTACCATAATCAATACCCGATAAACCCTTAATCATTTTTGTTGCCCTATGCTGAACCTTTTCAAGCATTTCTATATCTTTTCTGAGAAAGGGGGACCAAAACTGAACAGCATACTCCAGATGTGGCCTTACCAATCCCCTATACAATGGCAAAATAATCTCTTTAGATTTAGAAGTGATACTTTTTCTAATATATCCTAACATTCGATTGGCCTTCTTACTTGCTTCAACACATTGTTTAGGGTTTGAAACCTAAAGAGTTTTATATCAGCCATACCCTTTAAGGGATTTTCTCGAAAACCTTATTATAAGATGCGACAGTTACTAGGAATTCATTAATACAATTTGAAGTCTATTTCTCTTTTACTTCGATTTTTAGGGGGTTTCGGAAACACAGAATGGCAGTCTGGCAGACGAATCAATGTTCTAAAACCCCATCCCAATACTTTCATTTGTTTATGTTTCAAATTAGATAGTAAAAATTCAAGCTCTATCTCTAACAAAAATACTTGACATTGTATCCTTCATTGGTGTGGTTCCCCACGAAAATATCAAAATAAGAGAAAACGAAGTCTGAAAAAATAAGTTCAGTAATATCCAACCTAATGAACGAAAGAGACAAAAATATGAAGAAATACTAATGTTGTGTGCCACAAACTATTCTTTAAAATTTTAATTCTTTCTTTTCTTTGAAACTTTCAGAAAAAGTTGTACAGTAAATTTTATTGACTTAAATTCCTATTTTTTGCTAAGCCTTAACTTAAATTCCTATTATAAATTGCTAAGCTTTTGTCATTCTATGTGTATTATGATAGTTGAATATTTATATTTACAAACAATTATTTATAATTTCTAATCATATAATAGAATGAATTTCCAACCAAATATTTGGCATGAAAAATACATTATTTATATATTAATTACTTTCTAATAAATGCTATATTAATAAATTGTTTATTGAATTGATTATTGTGCAATAATTATTTATTTATTAATTACAATATATTAATTAATACAGAAAAAATACTTTGTATTCAGCAAACTTAAATTGTTTCTTTACTGTTTATTGAAATTCGCTTTACTTAATATCGACAAAAAAATCAGTTAGCGTCTAATATTTATTCTAATCTTTATCTTTAAATGTATATCGATCATATTTCTCAGACATTATCGATTGAATATCATAATAATGACTTTTAAATTGCAGGTTACTAAAGAAGAATTTTTCGACTACTACACAGGTGTCAGTGCATCAATTGACGAAGATGGGTACTTTGACCTGATGATGCGAACGTCTTGGAAGCTATAAACAAAGAACAGTCCATTTAGTGCTCTCTAGAAAGAACTCTTTATGCTCTTGCTTGCTTCAGTTGTTGCATTCGTTCTCTTGGAACTTTTCGTTTTACAGTCTATTGATATAAGTAATGGGAGAAACTGGATCGACAGTTCAACGCTAAAGAAGTTTCCAACTATATTTTGTTACATCTATTACTACGGCAGAACTCCAATTATCCGAGCATTAATGATACTGTTACTAGTCATTTGCAACACATTATCTGCCAATAGGTAGAAGGGTTGCTTCAGCTTTTATACTGTATTAGTTGTTAAGTAGATTACTGGTGGAAATTTACAGAGCCATCTACAGCAGCGTCTTCTTGCAGGCTTCCTACAGTATCACCCTTCTTTATCCATTCACACGAATAACTTGCTAAATTTCTGCCATTTCATACAATTCAAAGCTATTTTTATTCTTTTTAAATAGTTTTCTTTCTCTGAATTCCGGCAGGCACACAGTAATTAATTAAAATGTACACTTAATTTGGAAAGAATAAAATTATCCAAATTTTTGTTTTTCCGAATGGAAACCGGTTCATATTGATTCAGGTAATTGGAATTCTAATGTACCTGCAATATTTGGAAAACTTTATTCCTGTATTTATTACAATCTGCAGATAGAGTTGAAAATTTTGCTTGTCCGTTCGATCCTTTTCTTAGTTTCAAAGTACCTCTTGTCATTTTAGCATTCAGCAATGGGTGAAGCCATATTCTAAGCTCGTTTTCGTTGATATGTTGCCATTAAGAGGACTTTGTACCTAAATGGTTTGGGTGTTTTCAACTATAAAGTTTAAAGTTTTTTTAGTTAAACTTTAGACAAATAAGCATGCACTAAAATACAATTTATTTCAAATCTTTTTTTTAATGCAAAATATTTTAATATTTAGAATACGTTATATTATTATTATGAGGACTCTAGATGTGTTTCAGTAACAATTTTCCACAAAATTCTGGACGAATATTAAAATATCCGATGAAGCAAAATTTATGCGATTGTTTATGCATAAATGTGTAGAAATTTTAGATTTTTTTTAAATTTATATTATTAACTCAGAACAAACACGATACATCTTAATTCCAACAATTATAAAATTTCACATCAGTGTTTAAGAATAGTTTACTTAACGAAAAAAGAAAATTCACTCTCTTTACAGTTTATAAGAGATGACACTGTCTAACCAATTTCTCCTAGTATGCATATCGATATTACAAGTTTTCGTATGGATGATCAAAATATTCTAAAAGAGAATAATAATTGGTGTCAACTGGCTTTCAATGTAGATGATAAAAGTTGTATTTACTATTTTAATTTTTTACTGTCTCGGCACAGATTAAAGTCAGTTATATTAAATTAAAAAATGGTGCTTATAGTACTTATTAAGTTACATTTTGTATTGCCATCATTATTAAACTCTTGATAGAATCTGAGACAGATATAGATATATAATCACAATGTAACAATATTTGTGACTTTTGTATTTATTACTTAATAGTAATACTACTTAAGAGTTTCTTTAATTAAACTTTACATTTTACAGTTACTCTTTTCTCTATCCCTATATACTAATACGTAAAATGCTTTTTAGAAAAATAAGATAGCATTGTCATTTTTTGTAATATTTGTAGGATGTAATTTTTTTTTTAATTTTATATCAAACATAAAAGTGAAAAATACACCCATTACCTTTATCAGTAGAAAAGTAAGGATAAGTTCAACGAGAAAATTAAGGAAATAAAAGAAATTTTTAACACATTTTTTTTTTTGCTATTCTAATCTAAACAATTTCAATTCTTTCTGTTCAAAATAATGATTTCTATTTTAATTAAAATACATTTTAATGAAAAAATTCGGTTTATTTTAAATAAAATAATGTTCAAATTTCTTTGATCATTTTTTTTTAAATAGTAATGTTCTTTCTAATACTTTAATTTTAAATATATTAACTTTGTAAATGTTGTTGTAATATTTCTTAATTAAAAGGTTATAAGTGAAAAAAAACTATCATAAACTATGATGTTACTTTAAGTGCATAATCTAATGTTTTAAAAAAAAGAAAATTAGTTCTTAATAACTGTTTACTTAATGCACTGCACAAAATTTTCAATTGAAAATCACATGATTTTTTCGAAACAAATAAAAAAGTGATAACTTTTTTTAAATAAAATAATTTAAGTCTACCAATTTTTAATTATTTGTGAAAGAAGTTTATATGGAGAGCAGCTAAACATTGTATTATAAAATAATTGGTTACCATTAAAAAAATCTTTTACATTTTTTCCATTAGAACAGAATCTAGTTTAATAAAAAATTGACAATTTTATAGATTCAAAAAATATGTTGCATTTACTGCGTTTACGGCATAAGGGCGAGCTTTGAATTTGAATAACTTTATGTTTTTTAAAACACATAATTAAGTGCATCAATAAAGTTTTATAGTAAAACTGTTGAGTTTATTAGTACTAAATCTTTTTAAGATTTTCAGTATTTTTTTATAAATTATTAATCCATGTTATTAATTTAATTTCATTTTTTTTAAATAAGATCTTTGTAATATTTTCTTGATGTAAAAGAAAAACGCAATTGATGAATGTTGTCGAGTATGCATTTGCTTGTTGAAATATAAATTTGTTTCATATTTCATAACATGAAAACATACTTAAAACTAACAAATAATAAATACAGTTTTTGAATGTTTAGTTTTATGTCATTTATTGTAAAGAATAATTCGTAATGATACTTTGCGCATTAAGGTAGGCGAATACCCAAAATTCCCCCTAATTCTAAAATTTTTACTGTAACTTTAATCTTTTCCAAATTTGGTATAGTGATTTCAAATATAATGAATAATACTATCTAGGCATTTTTTTAAATTTAAATACTATTTATTTATTTTAAACAGTGTTTTTCTTCTAAAAAAAGAGGTTTACGCTAACAAGTCTACCACAGTGAATTTTCATCCTATAAACAAAAATCCCAAAAAACTTTTATATTTAAACCAGATGTTAGACGTTCATGGCACAGATATATATTGAAATAGCATCTGTAAAAAATTTCAGCTAAATTAATGAAAAACTTTTTATGCTAGAACTGTTGGCGTAAACCCCTTTTTTTGTGAAAAACACCGTTTAAAATAAATCAATTAAATTTAAATAAAAAAAATGCTTAAAAAGCATTCTTCATTATATTTGAAATCACTATGCCAAATTCGGAAAAGATTAAAGTAATAGTAAAAATTTTAGAATTTTGGGTATTCGCCTACCTCAAAGTAAAAAATACTAAAAAATTTCATCAACATAATGTTGTTGTTACTATACAAAAAAAATTAATGTATATTGAATGTTTTACTAAATTAAATGTTGATTTACTATTAAACAGCATCTTTTACCTGTTATATGTCACTCTATCTTAACCGTCTAATGCATACTGTTGCCATATGGCAGCAAGTATAACATAATTCACTTTATTCTATTTAAGTAGAGCTCCCTCTCGACAAATCTGTGGTTTTTTTTTCATCTATTACATTCCATTTTGAAGTTTTAGTAACTAATAACAGTCATAGATGACAGTAGTAAAAGTGTATTCAAAATTAAAGAGTGAAGTTATTAACTGTTGTGAAATTACGTCTTTGGCAGTATTCAAAGTATATTATTATTAGTACTAAATACAAATAAATTGTTTTGAAAAAAATATATAGTTCGAGGGTTATTTTAAAATATATTTAGTAGTTTTCTAGTCACTTTTATCAAAATTGAAATTTTATAGATGGTTTTTGCCACATGGCAAACATTTTAAAATTTTAAATTATTTAAATTACAATACAGTTAATTTTTTTTCCAGTATTTTTTTCCATAATGTATGAGATTAAAGATACAAATATATATTTTTCGGGATGAAAAAGAAATTAATGCATTAGATGGTTAAGAAGCTGCAAAAACAGCGAGGCTGAGAAATAAGCCTGGTTCACCACATGTTCTTTGGTTCCTCGAGTTCTATTCAGCAGTTACCATTCATTAAATTTTGAATTAAAAACATAATTCATTTACAATTTCAACTTATAAAAATGAAATTAAATTATCTATTTCACGCATCACAATAATGCATCCACTACTAACAGCTTATGCATTTTAATTTATATTGAAGTGTCTAATACTTATTCCTTTCCAAGTTTTACGTTTTAAGCAATATAATTCTTACCATCATTCCTGCCCAACCTTCGAATTGGAAATATTTAAATTCCAATGCAGTTGGGTTTTTTTTTTCAGTATTTTTCCCATAATTTATAGGTATTAATGACACAAATATGTTTTTTCGGGATGAAAATAATAATAATAACAATAAAAATAGCAATAGCAACAACAATAATAATAATGCATTACAGGGTTAAAAGCGATGAGTTTATTTTGGTATCCATGTGTTGCTTTCACTGTCATTGAACAACATACAAGGAAAAACCACTTTTACAGAACGCTTTTTGTAACATCCCAGGATTTAATCGCATCAAAATAGAAAAAGGACAATATAAATATATTATTATATCTACTTTTTTACAAACACTTCAGTATTTTTAACCATAATAATAGAGTTATGCTTATATTTACTAATAGATATAACGACTGATAGATATAACTTTATGGATTTGAAGTAGTATTTTAAAACGCTAGTTATCAAAAATAATTTCATTCAGCATCAAAGACTATCACTATATGAGCTTGCTAAAGTATTCGCATGTTGCTTTCGTTGCATTAAAAGTTACTATGGAAAAGAGCAAAAGAAAACAAATAAAAGTGATCTGAGCACGTATTAGCAAAAATTTTAACCGAAATTAACCCCACTAACGACAATACACAAGAATACTTGCTTATATACTTATGTGTAAACAGGCAGGTGAAGAAAGATTTATTGATCTCAGTTATCATAATTTTGAAACAAGCAAATATTTTTTTAATGTGATGGTTAAAACGGAAGAAGCAGAGAGTGCGGACAAACAAACGCCGAGGCATGCTAACAAAAAATAAATAAATTAGATCATACCAGAAAATATAAAAAAAAATAGCTTGGATCTTTAATAATAAAAAAAATAATTGGAACTTTCAAAATTAAAAAAAATGATAATTGGACAACAAAAAGGGTGATGAACAGACAATTGGGAAACGTACTGACAGACGGACCAAAAGCATATAAGTTAGGAGTCTGATGTCGAACCTTATACAAACAAAAGAAATTTTTAATGGAAAAACGTAAAGCCAGAAGAACAAACAATATAAAGATAGTTATATACGATATCGCCCAACAAAAAGAATTAAATTAGATAGTTAAAGTAGAAAGTGAAGCAGACCACTAAACGACAAATTGGTAGACGGATGAAAAAGCGCACAGACAGATGGACAAAAAGTATGACAGATTATTTTAAGAGTTTTGGGGACTTTCACCAAGAGAAAATGAAAAGCGGCTGAATCCAATCAGGTTAGAAGGATGGTAAGGTATAGAAGGAGATGCACAAGAAAAAAAGAGAGATGTTAGTTAGAAGTTAGATTAGGTTTGAATTATCGTCGCACTAGAGCTGCACGAGAGCTATTGGCGATTAGAAGTCAGAAGGAGGTGCAGTCGGTAACCATAACAATGAATTGGACCATTTTCCCCCTTGAAACTCTTAGTCTTTCAATATGCATCCTTACAGAACAAAGTTATTAGGAGCGTTTACATGAGCCATCGAATCCATGGAATGCCGAAATCCCCATTTGGGGAAAAAGAGGTCGAGCAGGATTTCTAACAAAAATGATAGTCTGTGGCCGAATCCATTGTATGAAACATCCAACCCTCCTTCATTTGAGGGTTTGCGAAACCCCCCAATGAACCCTGCAATTCATGTTCTGTCTGGAAGAAAATCCCCAAGTCATCACGTCCCTTATGCAGAATTGCTTTAAGTATCCCTCCCCCTCCCTGTCTAGCAGTAAAGTAAGGCTCCTTTCCTATCTAGTTCAAATTAAATTCCTTATTCGAATTATAATTTGAACCATCACTATTAGCTATTTTCCATTATTTTATACAACCAAACCAAATCTGCCGCAAATTTATTTTCACTTTCTCCTCACCAGCATCTGGCAACTCCCATGCTCGTGAAACGCCATAATTTTTATGTTTTTGAGGTTTTGGGATTTTGTTTGTGTATATATGTAAAGTTTACAAGTTATGGTGAAATGTTTAGTTGTGGTTGAAGAGATCGAATCCAAAACATTCAAAAGAGGTTAGCCCACAAATATATTTTCATTTGTATTTACATTTAGAATAATCTGCTAGCAGATGTCTTATGAACACCGAAAGTATACGTCTATGAGTGATTATTTTTAAATTTCTGTGAACCTAAAGCAAGCCTTCCCTCTTTTTTAAGAATTATTTATTTTCTTACTATAATTCTGTACATCTCATATTTAATTACAGTTAGGGGTAACAAAAAAAATCTTTTAATAATGACAGACACCTAGAAGTAACAACAAAGCTTTGAACTGGGCAATAACGAAACTGCTTTCAAAATAATCAATATAAAGTATAAACTGACCTATTATAATATTTTCGCCTAAGATTTAGTTTTCCTAATTTCACTGCTCTTTGTGCGTTGGTCTGTGTGCTTTTTCTTTTATCTTATTTTCGGCTATTTTTTTATCGGGGATGTGTATAAGGATTTCCTAAAACGCTCTCTAAATTTTCTTTCAATGATTGCAATACAAATTGTGCGGGGGAAAACATTTAAAGTAAATAAAAATCAAGGTATAACTTATTGTATCAAATGGAAATAAGTTGGGTTAAAGTGTACATTAGAGCCCGGGTTTGGCGACAAGTCAAAAATTGTCGCCAAGTCAAAATAACAACAAACTTAGCTTCAGCCAAGTCTGTTGCCATCTTGAAATGACAAGAAATACTTACCAAATATATTGCAGATATCGAAAATATCCGCCGAAAATAATAGAGAAAATGAAATAATATCAATAACTAATACTAGGGCATTAACAATCGAAGCGATTTTTGACAAAAATAATCGGAATGTAACGGGTTGTTGCACGATCAACAATGCAAAAAAAAATAATAATATATTATTATTACGATTATTTAAATATTAATGCGATTTAAGTAAGAATTAAAATAAGGAAAACATGTTAACGTTTACGATGAACTGATCATCTTGTAAGAAAATATTTCCTATAGCCAGAAAGATTATTCAAACAGTATTTAAAAAAATTACTATAAAAGCGCTAAAAAACGATTCCTTTTAAATATAAACATTTGATAAACAATCATTACATACCAGGAAAAAAAGGCAAATCCTACAATGATATTTAAAAAACGTGGATCGTAACACAGCAGGTGCCGAAAAAAAATAATGAAAAATAATCATTTTAAATAGTTAAACAACGAATTAAAAATCGATGTGCACGATAAATATTTACTTTTAATTAAAAACAATTAAGATTTAAAAAGATTAAAAAATAAAGATTTAAAATCGCATTAAGCGTGACCACCGCGATGCTGGTCGAATGGAGAAAAAAAATAAAACATGCATGGTTGCCGGTTGTCGAACTTCGGAATTCAGGTTTTTTTGGCGAAAAAACAATGGGAAAGGTTGCTAAAATTGGCAAAATTCACAATTTGGCGATTTTTTCAAATTTTCGTCGCCAAGGGTTGCCGTAAAACGGAATCCGGCGGGGTTGCCAACTTGGCGACTTAATTGCCGGGCTCTGATGTATACTTCAGCCATAAGTTGTGCCGCTTGCATAATTTTTAAAAATCATAAATTTCAGTTTTGCACATTTACTTGATCCATAATAATTCAGTTAATTTCTACTTCATGTGGATAAGTCCGTTTTAACTATTTGGTTGGATTATTTTAATCCTTGGTTGGATTATATTAACCCTTGGCGAGATTTTTTTGGATTTGGCTAAAAAAAAAATTTTGTGGCAACCTGTCTGACTTCGACTGATGATTCGAATTCTTTGACTTGGCAACGATGACGTTTTCCAGCAATCCTATCTGACCGTTATTTGCTCATTTGGTTGGGTTTTCGGTCGACTTTTGGCGTGGTTTGGAAAGTTCGCCGAGGGTTACCGTACAGTAAATTTCTACCAAATACTGTTATAAACTGCTTTCAGGCAGGTAAAACTAAATTCCCTGGCAATATTTCAATCACTCTTATTAGTTACCTGATAAAAGTATGTCTCTACAAGTTTGCAATTTATTTATCTATTTTTTTATGCTTTAAAAAGTCAGTTTTTAAAGTAAAATATGCTTTTCTTTTAAATTCCTACAATTTTCTATGTGTGTGTACATTTCATAAAAAAATTCATGTTTAAATTTCATAAAATTATTATATTGCTTAACATGTGGTTAAGTACCAATCACATTAAGCTCATAAAGATATAAAGCTAAAGTATACCTAAAAAAATGTTCAGCAATGCCGAATAGTATCATAAAAATATATTAGGAAATTATTATGTATGTCTTATTTTATGTTTATGCTAATATTGTACACTGAACATGCAAAAGTAAAATATCAAAGTTAAAATTACTAAATAATTAAAAAATGTTAATGTATGGATTAATGCAAATTCCAAAATCATATTGTTTAAAAATAAGTCAATCTGAAACTTCTGCACTTGAAAAGTGCAATGAAAATGCCAATTTCTCTTTGCAAAATTGATAGTATGTTACATAGTAATGTTATATATATTTAAAAAAAAAAAGAATAGTTATTAACAACAAAAATTTCAAATGGAACGCTTTTGGTGTAGCTGAAATTCTTATTAAAACATGTCCTCATAACTTAATAAGCCTTTAAATTCTTTTATCAAACATTTCAGTCTTTACTCTCCAATCTTCCAGACAATAATTTTATTCCATAATTTGCTCATGGCCTTTTTGGACGAACCAATTATTTAGTTTTTTCAAGCTCACAATTTATTGGGTTTTTAAAATCTTGCACCAATATATAATTCCAAACATTCCAACTCAATTTTGGGGCAGTAAGAAATTGTAAAGATTCTGTTGTTATCGAACAGGATAACTTTGGCCTAAGTGTAAATTGCTATTCCTGAATTTCTTCCTTGAATATTTTTTTACCTATACTTTACGGCAAAGTTGCAACTAATTGTAAAAGGCGAGCACTTTTTTAAGAGTGTGTTTAATAAGAAGGTTGCTTGAAGGGTTTAGGCCAAATCTACCCCATAAGGTGGTAGTTAAAAATGCTGGATTTTTTTTAAATAAAAAGTAAGGTTCTTGGAATTAAAACACCACCTACTTGATTGTGAACAAGGGGAAAAATCATGCCCATGCCAAAAATTCAAAATCCCACCAAATTTCCAATAGGCCTCGTGCGACGATAATTCAAAACCTAACCTAACCCACCAAATTTCCTAAAAATCTAAAAATGTCCCACTATGGATCATTAATATTTTAATAAAATAATCAAATAATATTTTAGAATATCTGCATAAACACTAACATTTTTTCTTGATATTTTGTAATCAGTATCTATTAAATTAAATAAATTATCTATAAAAATATTTTATTTTTAGCTCAAAATATATTTTTGAAAGACAGGTTTCTTTATAAAAAAAAATAAAGAAAGAATTAAAATTTTTAAACATTGTTTTAAGAGTTTTATTTGTTTAGTAATTTTTTGTTTTTGTAATTTTTTTATTTAACTTTTTACTATTGTGTAAGAAAAATAATGATAATTGTACTATTTAATTTTTTTAAAAAAATTATTGCATACAAATAAAAATTTATTATTTATTTTATTTAAAATTATTTAACATTCTACCTAATGCAATCTAAATATCTCCATTTATATTTGTGTTAACCTAATTGAATAAAATCTCCCAGCACTGTATTGTACTACATTATCATGTGTTCATTTACAGAGTTTTGCTGTAGTTGCTATGGCAACACAGAGTTTCATGCCAGATATGCAGGCTCTGAGTATCCAGCAAAATTCTCCTATATCTCAGCAACAGCAATCTCCCCAAAACAGCACAAATCAGACACAGTCTAATCAGGTAATTAGTAATTGCTAATTAAATTAGTTAGGTTATTAAGATTATGTGTATATTTGTGATTTGTTTCACCCAATTTGTGATTATCTTAATATTTTGAATTCATTGATTGGTAATTTACTGCAAGTCATGTGTTTGACTTTTCTTGTATTAGTTATTTAGAATTAGACACATTCTTGTTAACATACAACACACACATTGCTAGTTAAATTAGTTAAGTTACTAAGATTATGTAAAGATCTATGTTTTTTTCACCTAATTTGTGATTATCTTAATATTTTGTATTCATTGATTGAAACATTTTTACTGCAAGTCATGTGTTTGACTTTTCTTATATTGGTTATTTAGAATTAGACACAGTCTAATTAGTAATTGGTAGTCAAATTAGTTAAGTTACTAAGATTATGTATAGATAGATCTATGATTTTTTCACCGATTTGTAATGATTTAAATATTTTGTATTCATTGATTGAATTTTTTTTTACTGCAAGTCATGTGTTTGTTTTCTTGTATCAAATATTAGAATCAGAAATAGTCTAATCGGGTAATTATTAATTGGTAATTAAATTAGTTAGGTTACTAAGATTGTGATTTTTAACCTACTTTGTTAATGTATGATGATCTTATTATTTTGAATTCATTGATTGATAATTTACTGCAAGTCGTGTGTTTGACTTTTCTTATATTACTTATTTAGAATTATACATAATCTAAATAGTAATTATTAATTGCTAGTTAAAGTAGTTACATTACTAAGATTATGTGTATATTTGTGATTTTTTTTCACCCAGTTTGTGATTATTTTAATATTTTGAATTCATTGATTGAATTTTTTTTACTGCAAGAGTCATGTGTTTCAGTTTTCTTATATCAAATATTAGAATCAGAAATAGTCTAATCAGGTAATTAGTAAGTGCTAGTTAAATTAGTTTGGTTTAATTAGTTTGTGATTTTAACCTACTTTGTGAGTTTGTGATGATTTAAATATTTTGAATTCATTGATTGGTAATTCTCTATTGTTAAAAGTCATGCGCTTAAGTTTTCTTATATGAATTATTTAAAATTATAGACATAGTCTAAATAGTAATTATTACTTGCTAGTTAAAGTTGTTAGTTTACTAAGATTATGTTTTTTGTGATTTTTTACCTGCTTTGAATTTGTGATGATCTAGATATTTTGAATTCATTGATTGCTGCTGCAAAAGTCATGTGTTTGAGTTTTCTTATCTCAATTATATGGAATCAGAATAGTCTAAACAAATAATTAATAATTTCCAGTTAAATTAGTTAGGTTACTAAGATTATGTATAGATTTGTCTCTTTTTTTTTCCACCTAATTTGTGATTATCTTAATATGTTGAATTCATTGATTGAAAAAATTTTACTGCAAGTCATGTGTTTCAGTTTTCTTATATCAAATATTATACTTTGAATTTGTCACTGCAATATTTTCTCTTCATTGATATTTTTCTAGTACTGGTCATGTGTTTAAGATTTCTTATATAGTTTTCTTTATAGTTTAATGTAAAAGAGTACATTTTTATTTAGAATTATAAAATTTAAAGTGGTTTGTATTGTTATAGGATGATTTTCCCTATTTGTGTATTGATTTTTAGAAATTTTAATAAGTAATAAATTGTTTTTAATTATGTTTACAAAATTTAAAATAATTATTGTTTTCCAATAATGATGTCAAATTGAAGGAGAAATGCATTTTCTTTGTATTTTAATTTAATCACAAAACTTCTGTACTTAAAGGTTACAGTGACAGAATTTATATGATTGTTCACATAAAATTTGATTTATAAAAAATGCTTGTACCTAAATAAATAAGGAAAGATCCTGCGTTACCTAAAAAAGATAGGATGACTAGAACATATAGAAATTATTGTAACATTATACTATTATCCTTTTTATTATATTGCTTAACGTGTGGGCAAGTAACAATCACATTAAGATATTAAAACTAAAGTGTACATTTTCTGCATTTCTTTACAATTACTGTAACCCTTTCAATCCAAGTGATGCCATTTTTCATCATGTTTCTTATCATAATTTTTAAAAAATAATAGGGCTGACATCATTGGGTTTAATAAAAAAATATTTTCTAATGGAAAAAAGTTTAAAGAATCGAATTATGTGCTTTTTGATATCACAAATGGCTATAGAGGGTCAAAAAAAATTCTAAAATTATGAGCCTAAATTGTCATTGGGACTGAAAGGCTTGACTGAGTATTAAAAATGATACATATGTATTGTAAGTTAGTTTATACAATCCACTTTTTTGTGTTTTATTTACACATTTATTCAATTTTTACTAAAGGCTACAGTGAAAGAATTTATATTATGGTTCACATAATTTGATTGAATTGTTTTTAAAATAACATATGTTAATGTATTGTAAGTTAGTTTATACATTCCACTTTTTTGTGTTTTATTTAAACACTTATTCAATTTTATCTTTTTTTAGTATTATTTATGTACGCAGAATTTTGAATTATGTGTTCTCACATCTCTCTTGCAGGCCCCTCCCATCCAGACGCAGACCCTGGACGTGCGGGCGGTGGTCAGTTCCAGCGGTGGCACGAAGGGGGCGCTGCAGGGCGCCATTGTGGTGGCGGCCGCCCCCAACCAGACCACAGCCTCCCAGCAGGAGCAGCAGACCCAGCAGTTCATCGCAGTCACAGGTGAGAAACTTGATAACTATCGTGATTGTTGCTTTTATGGAGACTTCATAACTGTAAAACCATTTTCTGGTCCCTGTTTTGCAATTAAGGTGAGGTGACCGATGTTGGTGTAAAGGTATGACGGTGAAGATGATCAGAAGGTTTTTTTTTTAAAGACATTTAATTTGACTAACCACAGCACAAACTATATATAACAATCAATAACAAGTAAATCATGGCTCAGGATATCACAGGTCCTTTTGGCTTGAGAGTAGGAGCAAAAGTGATGTCTTGTTCGGTCCGAATCTCACTGGGAATGAATTTGTCCCGCCTTTTCCGATTTTAGCCGCCTGATTGACAGATCTTTAGTTTTAGTTCGAAATTTTGAAGGATTGTGGTGCAAAGATAAGTACTATGTGCAAGTTTTACTTCCCAAAATGGGGTAACGAAAAAGAAATTTAATCGAAATTAAACTAAATAAGATTCACCACACAATCATCTGTCAACATTGCTAGTCAAAATGATGCAGTCAAATTTGGTTAGAATAAAAACTTGTTTATAACATCATACACGTTTGGTCCCTTGAATTACCCATAGACCACGTCATAATATCTTAATGGAATTTTTAAGTAACCCCTTAGTTATAAAGTTTAAAAATATACAAAATGCCTTCATAAAGGATTTTTTTTTTTCGCGTCATGGAAATAGTTTTCACAAATAGAGATAATGAATCATTTTATTCAATGTATTAAAGCATTATAAGTTACAACAGTAATATTTTTTAGTGAAGCTTAGTAGTTTGAATACTTGTTGCATAGATCCTCCATTTTATTTTATCATCCCATCACATAGGAATCAAAAACAAAACACGTTGTTTGTTGGCTACTTTTTACACTTTAAGAATAAAAAAAAAATTATTTAAAGCGGAAATCGGATTCAACTGAGTCTGGTTAAACCGCTGCTTATTGTGTTGATTTTAATCGACTTGTCAACTTAAATATTTTTATTTCTTCTTTAGTTGCAGAGCATGACAACCAAGGAGAAGGGGGTGTTACACTGCAGAACCACCCGACATATGTTCAGTATGTTGACAGCGGAGAACCCAATATTTATGCTGGGAATAATGGCCAAATGTAAGCATGCTTTCCTAAACCTTGTTTGACAGTTGTACATCCTTTTACAAATTTGTGTAGTTTATACTTAACATATTATTGAACCAAAACATGCTTTATATGAACTTGTCATGCATGTCCTTACCTACCAACTCTATATATTTAACAACCTGTTGATACAGGATTATTAATTACTTTCTGTCTGTCCGTCATATGTTCCGATTGCCCGGAGGGAGAAGCAGCTCTTGTCGAGGCTGAAATCTGAAAAATAGTTCTTACTGGACTTAAATCTGAAAGTTGGCAAGTTGGTTGAGTTTATGTTGACTAAAATCACAGTTGTAAGGACTGCATGTTCCAACCTCTGGAAACTTTTTTTTTGTCAACTCGTTTTCAAACCTTGTGCATTTAGATTTTTGAAGAAAAATATTTTCCGCTGTGTAGGAATGCTTTCTTAAAAATAGCTAACCTTTTCTTAAGCAAGCTTTTAATCCTTCCCTAATTCAACCAAATGCCTTGACTATTCCCGCAACTAGTTATTTCATCACATAATCATTTATTAATTTCAGAAGATTATTTCTCATACATTTCAACTAACTCAATCTGTTTTAGTACAATAGACCAGTGGTCGCGGTGCTTGGCCCTAACGGGCCCCCCCCCCCCCCCCCCACTCAAGTCATAACTCAATCTGTTACTCTTAACTGACTTGAGGGCTGGTGATCTTAGTCGGTGAGGCAATTGCCTTGCATACGAAAGGTCCTAGGTTCAGGCCTGGGCATTGCCAAATATAACTGACAACCTATAAATGGCCTCTGCAGTCCAGGTTCTAAAATAACAATGCCCTTTGCCAATGTAGTTCTAGTGCAATGATAATTAAACCTAGCTGTAACCCTTAACTCAGGGATTCCCAATCTTTTTACACCTGCGTACCGCTTGACTTTTTGAGAAACTTTGGCATACCACCAGACTTAAATATTTTAAAAAACGTATAATATTTACTCTTCTAAAAGTGTTCAAAGATGTTTTGAGTAAAATTCCTGAGAAAACTTTGTATTTAATGGTTAGATATTTGTTTATTTATAAGGTGCTTATAATAAAGGAGAAATAAAAGATATGTTTGTGTGCTCACTGCACATGTTTACAGAAGCTATTGATAGCATCATGTTGCTCACATCACTCACACATACCACCTGAAATGGGGTAGACTAACCAGTGAATGAATGTTTAAGGCAGTGCGTTTGCCAGTGAATAAACACCGGGACATAATGACCAGGACAACCAACCATATGTCAGGTAGCTTCCTACAAGATGGGAGGAAGTCGGTGTTGCCAATCCATCTAGTGGAATGATTTTCAATCCTTATTTTTTAATTATATTTACCAAATGTTCATTCACTGGGGCCTAATAACTCACTGGTCAGTCAACCCAATTCCTGCGTACCACCGGTTAGGGAACCCTGCCTTAACTGACTTGATTAGTTCTCTCTAAAATAACTGAAATATATTCTCTAACAATAACATATCTAGAAAACTATTAATGGTGCTATCATTTGCCTTTCCCTCACTAACCCCTCTTAACATCGTGTTCCAGGACTGGCTATTCAGTGTATAGTGTGACCGATGCCTCGGCCATGTATACCCCAGCCACTGCTGGGTACTATACTGGTGGCAATGGCACCCCTGTTACTTACTCACAGGTAACCCTACTAATCACTCATTCTTGTCTACATCTCTATTTTTTAACCTGGTCTATACCTTGTCCAGCCAGAATGCGAGCTTCGAAAAGACTTTCTTCCCCCATCCCTTTGCTTGATTTTCTTCGAAATATTGTGAGAGTGTTTCCCCCCACCCTACTTGGGTATGAGCGGCATGGATTTTTAACCCCACAACAGAACCTCAAACGCCTTAGGTTTAGAAAAGAGATGCTTACCCCCCATTTCCCAGAAAATCAAGCGAAGGATGGAGGAAGAATTTTTTTTTGAAGCTCGCATTCTGGATAGACAAGGTATAATGTGTGGTTTTTTATTCTTGCATTTAAAGAAATGTGGTTACTTAACCCTCTGAGGGTTAAATATTTCGGCTGAAGTATGAACTTGCATTTTTTGATGAAGCTAATTCCTTGCATAATTATCCTTTTTTGTAGTGTTAGTTGCGTGTACAAAAAGAAATTATCACTTCAACTTTAAGCATTAAATGAAGAGAAGTTAGCAGAATAGCTGATCTACACTTATTAAAACTAAATAATGTAGCGTGCTTTATTTAATTTATTTATTTTTCCAATTTAGGAAGCTTGTAATATCCTCTTAAATTGTGACTTACACTACAGTTACATGGAATGAGTCATGAGATTAACATTTTAATTCTTTGATTTTTAATATATTTCTGTAACAAATGATTATAAATGAGTTCACCATACTTAAAATTTTATTAAAAGTTATAACGTTGCAAAAAATTATGTTTGTTGCTAGAAAACATGACAGTCAAATGACATTTTTATAAAATCAATTATCGGAGGGTTAAATTAGAAACTTTTTTTATTTCTTTTAAAGTTGTTCTGAGCTGAACATATTTGTTTGATTTTTAGGTTCTTTGCATGGTAAGATTTTAAGTGTATCTCTTAACATTTAGTCATGCTTTGATATTGATACATTTGATGTATGTTCAAAATTATATTCAAAGTATATTTTTCATTAAATTATGTTAATCTAAAAAAAATATATTAATCAGCACTTTTATTTTTCATATTAGTTTGTATTGGCATGTTTTCAAACTTTTTTACTGAAATGACTATCACAGAGTATTAAAAATGAACTAACTCCTATCGGAAATTTTTAGTTATTCCACTGAAATATACAGACAGCTTATGTAAATTAATTAATCTTATTAATTTAATATTTGTTTAATGAAGGTTCACTAATGAAAATCTCTTTCTTGTATCAATAGCTGCTGGAAGAAAACAGCTATAAAATACAAGGTCAGGTAATAGAAGCCGATGCCCACCACAACCTTGCACCAGTTTCTGCCGCTGTTACTCTGACCAATAGGGTGTCTCCTGTCAACGTAAGTCCCTTGCACAAAAAAAAATGTTTTAAATCTTAAGAACAGGGTATCTATCGATCAAGAAAGTCCCAAAAAAGTCACAAAATTTGAATAAAGGTCATGAAAAAAAATTTTAGGTTAAAAAAAGACGAATTTTCCCCAGATTTTATATTGTTAGTATTTTCTGGTCCTTAATTTTTCTGGGAAAGTCCTTGAAAAGTGTTAGAAGTTTTCCCTAATAAGCATATGATGCAATAGCGGCTTGAATTTGCTCTTTATTGCATCAAGTATTTTATGGTTTGTCTTTGTAATTTTTTCTATAAAGGATTAATCATTTAAACGGTTGTAAACGTTTCTGGAAAAGGTCAAGAAAAGTCAAGAAATTAGATTTGACAAATCTGGTAGACACCCTGTAAGAAGTATTGTAGTCTTAAAATATAAAATGCAGCGGTGTAATTTGAGCACCACAGTGTTGTACATTTTTAGTATTATTAATTATGGCTTATTAGGATTTGTAGCATTTATAAAAGAATTACAGTAGCACAGAAAGTTGAAAGATTGAACATGTGGGTGTGTGGTTTGAAAAATAACTTTCAAAAATTTCTGAAATGTGTGCCAATTTAGGTTAAATTTATTCATGCATCCTCTTATTTTCTTATAAAATTTTGGACCCCAAAGGATTTTTTAAATTCAATTTTATGCTATTGAAACAACGTTTTTTGAAGTAATGTTCATATATTTCAATTACTTCTATTTATTCCTGCAATGGAAATTCGGAATTACTAACATTATTGTTTCAGACTTAAAATGTAGAAAATTATTAAGAATAGTTTAAAGACAAAAATTGTCATAAGCTTTGACAAAAATTGTAAATCTAATGAAAAAAAGTTGAACTTTTAGATTAACTGATGGGGCTATTAATCAGTTCTTTCTACACGACTCTTGATCAGAAGGTTAATTTAGCTTAAAGTGTTGAACGTTGAAATAAGGCTAGTTACGAACAGGAACAAATGTATAATTTATTAAAAGAAACAAATAAATAAAAGAAAAATCTAAACTGTGCTTAGGGCACAGTGCTAAGCTTAGACTTTGGTAAGAACGAAACTGAGCGAGATTGCCGGTACATAAGCAGTACACGCTTATATAGAGAATCAAAAATCAGAATTAACATATTACAAAAAGTTAGCATACGAGATATGACATATCAGAATTAAAGATCAGAACTGTTCACTTTGGTAGAAATAGTTCGTTATACTAGATCGTTCGAATTTGCTAGCACCACAAACTATTTGATTGAATATTTACTAAAAATTGAACTATTC
Organism: Hylyphantes graminicola; assembly: GCA_023701765.1. Classification (NCBI taxonomy): domain Eukaryota; kingdom Metazoa; phylum Arthropoda; class Arachnida; order Araneae; family Linyphiidae; genus Hylyphantes; species Hylyphantes graminicola. The sequence goes on from CM043116.1 coordinate 6,211,904, forward strand.
GATTTAGACAGTATGTGGTTACTGTCCCTCTTTCATTAATTTTCATCTCCCTTCCCCAGGATGACCCCAGAAAAGTCAGTGACATTATCTCCAATTTCACCAACGACCCCTGCGTCATCCAGACCCTCCAGTCCCCCCATGACGGCACCCAGCAGATGCAGCTATCCACCCAGCCCCAGCAAACCAGTCAGCAGCCCTCACACCACTCACAGCACCAGAATGTACGAGACATGGACATCATACATGTGAGTCTACTTTATCTATAATAATAAAAGAAAGAGTCTGTGTGTATGTCTGTGGATCGCAAAAGACCTACTTAGACTGTTCTAAAAAATTCAAAATTTTTAACATAGATTCCTTTTAATACCTACGTGTGCACCTGAGGCTTAGCTTTTTCATATATGATTGTGATTTTTAATTAATATAATTAGTTTCGAAAAAACGTCATCCATGTGGGATTGCGGGACCATAACAGGTTTTGAAAATACATGGACCGGGCCGAAACGGGGGCTTGACGCCATCCTCTATTACTTCGATTGATTGAGTTTGGTTGAGATATGGGCTTGCCCTAAGTCTGCTTCATCCTCTATTAGTGTTTGCTTTTTTAAGTGCGCATACACCAACAAGAATTTAATTTTGCTTTGATTTTGAGTTTATTTTCACAAGGTAAGCATGCCTCTAAAAGGAAGCAATGCGAAGTTAACGGGTTCCCAGTAAGGCGGGACCATACTGCTAGTCCTTTCATAAATCATTTATGAAAGGATTTCAGCTTTTTTGTTCAAGAAGCACTAACATCCCTGATAAATGGCTAAGGAGCCCAGGAAGTACTGCTCTCAGTCCTTGCATGCAAAAGGTCCCCAGTTCAGAATACTTTTTGATTGGAGTTTCTAATGATATTGATAAACTCTAACAAGAAATTACATAAAAAGGTTAATCTTAGGCTAACTTCCCAAAAAATTACCACCTTTTTTTTGCCATAGTCCATAAGGAATGCTATTTCTATCGTTTGTAACTTTTTATTTGTACAATTTCTTACTTCAAATAACTGATAAACGGTCTGTGTAGCCAAAACCTCTGACAAATAATACACTTGTAAAAGTTAATGCACATTAAATACGCTCCAAAGTCTGCATGTATGATGTCCACGGACATGTGGATCTGCCTCTCCTTCTTGAAATTTGAAATAGCAACTAGAAGTTCTAATTGAAGTCAGAGTTTCAAAGATAGTTAAGACCAGGGCTGTATTGGGGGGTATACGGAGTATACCCTGTAGGGTTTTTTTTTTTTAAAAAATAGAGTATACTCTGTGAGTATATTTTCCAAGTTGGCGAATACCCTTCTAATTTTTATTGAGTTTGATACTTTATTTTAGTTTTAAATATATAATAAATTCAGCCAGTTGATCTGTTTGTACCAAAGAGGTATGTAAGATCATGGTTGGTAAACCATTAGGCAGCAACTGTTGTCCAATCAAAAGCAGTACGAGGGTGAGAAGAAAAGGAATCTCGCTCTGTTGTCTGGGATATTTTTTCAGAAAAATAAGCAATTCGCTTTTTTTTCACATTTCTATGTTATTCACCTTTCCTTTTCCTTCTAATTAGTTAAGAACAAGATTTAAAAAGATAAGTTAATTTTATGTGCAGCTTGAACCAAGTTTTTTTTCTATATATTTACTTACAGTTTATGCATATTTGCAAATTTTATTACCAAGTACCAACTCATATTAAGAGTATACCCTCTATTTTTTTATTCAGGCACAGTATACCCTGTGCAAATTTTACGAATACAGCACTGATTAAGACCATCCAACAGCTTGGCAATTCCATTTTTATATTTATTTGTTCTAATATGACAATTTGTATAATTGATCTTTAAAATATTGCTATTAACGAATTTTTTATTGTACGGCAAATACACCTCACTGCAAGTTCTAGCATACCTGTTTCTGGAAAAAGTTGTTCCACATATCAACTTAGTACCTCTATTCTATATTTATTATTTGTGCTGTTGTGACTATTTGTATGATTGATCTTTAAAGATGTATTGCTGTTCACAAATTTCTATTCTATCCCCTCGCTGCAAGTTCTAACAGGCCTGTTTCAGGAAAAACTCGGATGTTCCACACATCAATTTAGTACTTCCATTCGATATTTATTTGTGCTGTTGTGACTATTTGTATGATTGATCTTTAAAGATGTATTGCTGTTCACAAATTTCTATTCTATCCCCTCGCTGCAAGTTCTAACAGGCCTGTTGTGCCTTTCAGGTCCAGTGGCTGATCGACAACTATGAGACTGCCGAGGGTGTGAGTCTCCCGAGAAGCACCCTGTACAATCACTACCTGCGCCACTGCTCCGAACACAAGTTGGACCCGGTGAATGCGGCATCATTCGGGAAACTCATAAGATCGGTGTTCCTGGGATTGAGAACTAGAAGGCTAGGAACACGGTAAGATTTCCTTTACCCTAAAAACTCTAATTTATGAAAATTTGTCTTTTAGGTTCTCATATATTCTAGTTTTCCAATTTCAGTCCTTAAAAGTCCTTTCTCTGTAACTGAAGATTTGTTTTTGGAATTTCTATAATATGTGCAACTAAAGTTCTTTTTTCTGTTAATGTGCTGGAGTATGTTTGTTTTGAAATCAATTTTAATCAACCAGAATTAATTTCTTTAAATCTTATATTGTAATCCTAACTTACTTTACAGTGTGCTTGCTTTATTATGAAAGTTATTAGTAGTGAAAGTGTGATATCCACTCAATATCGTTTATCCTTTTAATATTGGACACTGTCTTTTTGCATTTGGTCTTTAATGACTGGTAATAGCCTTGATAGAACTTGTATAAGAAAAACTTTATTAATTATTTACTTTAGTCATTCTTTCAATAAAGTTCAAAGAGGGCAAAGAATTTTTTACTTATGCAATTAAAGCTTTTAACTAAAAACCTTAAATTTATTTATTCATCATTTCATTCTGGTGTAATTTAAAAAAAATTATCAAGACCCAATTCCGTCTCATTGCTTTGTGTGATATAATGGCTTTGCTGCGTTTGGTTTCGAGTTTCACTTTCATATTGTAAAAAAGTCAAAAAGTTCTTCTACATCTTTGTATTTTTTCCTCAATAACTTACATTTGTATATGTACACACAATGATTTGAATGTAAAAAAATAGATAAACTTTTACTAATCCATGCCTATCTTCGAAAAATAAATGTGTAAAATGTTGATTAGCATATTGGCAGGCAGATTATAAGGAAAATTCTTAAGGCAGATATGGAACTAATATTCATTTAGTTTGGGTACCAAAAGCTGTTATTGAAATCATGTTAGAATAAGTTTTAAGATAAAAGTATAAAATCCTACATTGAAAAAATTATACTTACAATTTTGTTACTTTCAGTCTCATTTTTAGATGGATTAAAACATAAATTTAAAATTTTAAAATACTGATAGGTTTGTCTGTCTGACCTACAAAAGTATAATATATCTATTTTGGTTGCTTCTTTGTTTCTTGTTGCCTGTTATGCCACTTTTGCTGGCATACAAACATGTTTAAAACTAACATTTTACTTTGGTTTTCAGGGGTAATTCAAAGTACCACTATTATGGTATTCGAGTAAAGCCTAACTCCCCACTGAATCAGATTTCAGAAGAAAGTGCAGGACTAAGACAACAAACCCTGAATCAAATAAAAAAGTAAGATTTTTCCTACATTTAAATGTGATGCATATTTTTTTATCATTCATAATGCTATACAATTATAACAATAACCGTTTTAAAATTTTGTTTTGTGTGAAATTTATACGGTTAAACATGTCTTTTTCAGACTTCTTCCTTGTTCTTGAAGAACTGTTTATCTAAAAAATTAAAAAGCTTGCATTTGCAAACTAAAACTAATGTATTTTTACATGTTTATCTCAAAACCAATATCCTTAGAACTCTTAATGTCAAATTTCAGGATGAACCTTCTCTAGTACCTTTTGGTTCCAACACTCAATTTACAGACCAAAGCGGTTGTAGATTCTGGAAATTACCTCTAATGTAAAAAACAGTTGTCATATTTATAGATAGGGAGGTAATATTCCTTTAAGAAAATTATCCGTTGACTTTCTTCTGTTGTCAGCCTCTGGTTAAAAGGGCAATATAAATTCTCCTTTTAACTTAAAGAAGTAAATGGTTCCAGAAATAATTAGGAGTTGTTACAAAAGGACGGTACAAATAGGGTAAACTATTTGGAGAAGTTCTGTTGTTATCTGAAAACACTGGCGATGTAAACTAATTTCAAAAGCCTTATCACTTTTATGTTCAACCTTAAATAAAAAAAATTCCAAGGTCCATTTACAATAGCAGACCTGCTAACTCACAGGATTTAACCGGTAATATACTACATATATTTTTAGTTACTTTTTAATTTCTTATTCCAATTCTCTATTGCAATTAACATTGCAATAGTTCCACAACTGAGCAGGTCTACAATGGCCCTCGTATAAACCTTGTGCAACATTAATTCATCCTAACCAAATACAATCAAATGTATATCTAATACACTGCTCAAAACAATTAGGGGAGCACTTCGCGTAATTTTGTTAACCCTTTCAGTTTCAATGTTTTGTTTTTCATTCTAAAAATCTAGAATTTGTGAAATAGATTCATTACGCATTCAGAATAAAATGGTAAAAAAACAGGGGTGGAAATATAAATTTGTCAACTAAAATTTAAGGGGGGAATTGGAAATATAAATTATGAATAAATTATTGCAATAATGTTTTTCAAATTTTTATTTGCAAAAAAGAGGTAAAATTAATTTTTAATCTTCTGAGAATGCAAGCATGAAAAATTTAGGGTAAATTTATTTCATAAAAAATTTTGGGAGTGAATTTTATTTTACCATGTTTTCATATTTTCTTTAAATTAAAACAAACATTATTTACATCCTCAAAAGACATGATTCTTCCATCTAACGATAAATTAGTGCAAGCTCAACTTAGTGAGAGAAAAAATCAAAACCTGATGATTCCAAATGGAAACATTGGGGTTGAAATTGTTTAAGCCATGTGCTCCTCCAATTGTTGTGAGCAGTGTACTATGGTACATGAAAATCCAACAATTGCAAACACCCTAACAGCTTACATCCTTTTCGCAGCCGTTTCAAATCAAGCCTCCCCGCGAAATCCGAGAGCAACGATGACGGCAGCAGTACTTCTAGTACTGGAGGGGTGGGCAGCCAGACGGACAACCCCCCTCCCCAGGCCCCCGCTGCCCCCACCCACCAACACCAACAGTACTTGGGGGACGCCAGTGGTGCTGTGCCGGGATTCATCGAGATCGATACATGTGGATACCAAATGCCGGATGGGCTTGATTTGGAACATCTGGAGGCCTTCAAGATGCTGTATAGAGAGCACTGTGAGGTAATTGGGCACTATTTTATGGGTCTATTTAAATGAAGATTAATTTTATTTAAATAAAGAATTTAACCCTTTCAGTCCCAAAAATTTACTACACTACACAGAAACATCTGATATTCACAAAATAAGCTTATTTTAGGTCAAAAATAAGATTTCCATAAGAAAAAAAAATCATTTTAATTTTTTATATGGTTTTTGAAATAATGCCAAAATTTTTTTAATGGGGAAAACAACAAAATAAAAATATATATATTACCTAAAAACCCTTCGAGTTACATATTTTAAGGTATCTGATCATATTATCAAAAAAAATTTAATAATTATTTTAACCGAAATAGTTTAAATCGTGTTTTAAATATGAGGAACTGAAGTGAACTTTTCAAAAATCAGGTGAAACGCTTGTTAGCTACTTTCTGAATAAAAAAAAAATAGTAGTTCTGATTTCTATTGAGATTAATGTAAAATATTGTCTTATAGAACAAAGTGTGAAGAATCGAATAATGTGTGTTTGCATGTCATAACAGAAAAAAAATGTTGAAAGTAATGATGCCAAATGGCATCACTGGGACTGAAAGGGTTAAATGGATGTTTTGCTTTAATTTTCCTGTTACTACATATTTTATTTAAGAACTGAAAAGCTCAATATAAGCGGTTATTAAAATCAGTTTTCAGCCTTGCATGGTCTTTAGAAACGCTTTGTCGTCTTAAGTCCTGGCTTAAATCTAAATGGATGTTTTAGTTTAACATTCCTTTTGCTACATATTTTATTAAGAATTGGAAAGGATCAATAAGAGAATATAGTATTAAAATTAGTTATCACCATTGGATATAATGAATTAGTTGTTAATTTGTGCAAAAAAATTGACACAAGGGTCAAACACAATTTCAAAGGTTGTTCAAAATTTGAACAGCAGTAAATTTTAAATTCATTTTTCAAAACAAAAATCTTTGAATGGACTTTAAATTACAGAAGAAAAAAATGACTCAACTGCAACAATGATCTCAAACAAAATGTATATTTGTTTGAGAAATATGTTTATGTAAAAAAATATATGTGTATGATTTTGCTGGGGTGTCAGGAGATTATATTTAACCTTGATATGAGATATTGGGCAAATGTGTAAATTTATTAATAAAAGAAAGTATATTTCTGTAAAAATTGATTTTAAAACTGTTTACTTTTTTTAAGCTTTAAATTTAAATAAATTATTAAATCGGTCATATATGTTTAGTTGTCTAATGGATTTTTTATTCTTTTGTTAATTCTGTTTTTATTAACCTATAAATACTTCTATTTAGATAACAAAAATTCAAAGTAAAAATCCTTTTTCATTTTACTGCTTAGCAATTAAGAAATGTTTTCTTTCGTACAATAATCAATAGTGTTTCACCACATATAAGAGTTTCTAATTATGTTTTATACAGCATTTCTCCTTCACACTATTTATCTATAATTATGTTTACAGGCTTTTCTAGAAGCAGTGGTAAATCTCCAATTTGCTATGGTTGAAACATTGTGGCAAACATTTTGGAGGACTTACAACAACGGAGCTTCACGGAGGTAGGTTTTCCTTTGTTAAGGGGTTATAGGACATAATATATTCATATAACTCAAAATCTACTGCCCATAGAGTGTTAAAATTTTCCACGCATATTTTTCAATCATATATCTTTAATGTGTCTTCAGGGATTAGTTGTAAATCATTGTTTTTCTATATTTTTTAATTTTTTAAAAAATAGTGAACCTGTGAAATTATTTAAAAAATTTCAATAATTTCTTTAAGAAAAACTTTGACAAATAACAGAAATCGGTAAAAACAGTTTAAGTACATTTTCCTTCTTATAAAAATGCTAAATTTTTGTTTGTCAATAAATAATTTTTTGACTTATAAGAAAAATTAGAAACGTCACTTTTTAACTATCTAAAAATGTTAGTATATTTAGTATACATTAATGGGGGAAAAAAATTTTATGATATCTGCAATATTAAAAAAAAAAGTTAAAAGTGTCCCATACCCACTTAAGGTTTTGAATTTAACCTATCTTATCATGCCTTTTTGCTGTCTTTACAAGAGAAAATAACTTAATTTTTCTTTGTAAAATGTGTTCTATTGATTGTGCTTGAAAATTGTTGCTATTGCAGGGTGATGGAATTTAGTTAACTATTTTATGAGTTTCTACTGATTTTTTGAAAACAAAATTCTTATAAACTCCTCTTTACTTCTCCCACACATCTTAATTTACCTTAAACAGCACCTACATTTAAAAACAGATTTACAGCTAACAAGCTCTTAAATATTCTCTAAAATACCAAAAGTGTCTTAATTTATTAATAGGAACTAAAAAAATGGAAGTTCAAATTTAGTTTGTTTATGTGAGATAAGATATATACAAGCCCCTTAATTTTACTGCAAGTTTTATGTACAAACCTTGTACTACAATATTTTATCGCTAACATGCTTTACACAAAATAATGATGCAAGTATCATTTTTACAGTTCATCTCTCTTTTTATCAGATCTTTTAAAATTTGATGGAAAAAAACTTAAATTGTATTTTTTTTTTTATTTCCAGGGAGCAGGAGAAAATTCTGAGCAAAACCAAGTTCTTTCAGCTCTGTAAACTAGAACCTGTTCTTCACTTCATGCGTAAATCTGATTATCAGTTTTATCAAAACCTAGTAGATGTTCTTATACCGGATGTTTTACGACCCATACCTAGTTAGTATCTCAATTTCTAGCTGATTACTTCCTGTATGTTTAGTTTGTATGATATGTATAACAAAGTATTAGTGATTTACATTCATTGTTATTTACACCAGTGAATTATACTCTTTCTTATTAATTTTTAGTAAAATATTTCACCCAGCTAAAAATATCCTAGATTTTCTAGGTGCTCAGTTTATTGTGCTGTAATTGATTCTCTCTGTTGATTTTTTTTAATTCATGGGATACAAAGTAATAACTGTTTATTTATTAATTTAAAAGCCATTTTTATTTTAAAATAGACACATCAAACCTCGCCAAAACAAGTTCCAATAACTGCTTAACATTTGTTTTTAGTGATCCATACATCTTATTAATCCATTTACTTAAATGAATGAATTACTTAACACAACTTAAGGCATACTCGAGAAAACAATATGCAACCTGAGGATAAGTTAATAGTTAAATGAAGGCCCTAATCGATCTCAGGATCTTTGATTCATTAACCTCAAGCTTTACCATTTGGCTTTTTCCCCTTCAAAAATCCGACGACTGGTACATATGACTGACGATTGGACATATGAGAATTATTTAAAATTCTGGTATTTTTCCGGGTTAAATCCCGAGAGTTGGCAGATCGCGATTTACCTTAAACCAGTTATTATATTACTGTAAGATGCTGATCGACAAAGATGGTAGTTAACCATAATTAGGTTAAATCGGTTTGATTCCTTTCAAATATGTCACAAGCATAGTTATTGTACATTCAGTTTTCATATTGAATAATAAGATTATTATTTTATGTGAAAGTTTTTTATTAATAATTGCTATCATTTATTTTTTTCTTAGGTTCATTAACACAAGCCATTCGAAATTTCGCAAAGTGTCTGGAAAGTTGGCTTTCCACAGCAATGACTGGGTGCCCAGATGAAGTTATTAAAGTCAAAGTATGCAAATTTACCATTTATAGTGTATATTAGCTTTGTAAATGTGCTTTATACTTTCAATTTTGTTGTTATAATAATGATTTTTAAACTTTCAAATTCTCAATATAAACAACTGACTAATCCTTTTTAATCTAAATTGAAGTACAAAGAACTGACATTTTAGCTGTGTATTGTAGTTAAGTACTCATGAAAATATTCATTTAACAACCAAAAAATATGTTCATTGATATTTTCTGAAAATTTTGTAATTTTAGTAGCACAATTTTTTTTAAAAAAAAATTACATGTGGTTTATTTTAAAAAATTATTATTTAGCCCCTTTTATTGTTGGGAGTTTCACGTCTTGGCTGGAAACAGTTCCCCAGGAATGGAAATAAGGTCTTCTGATCTAGTGGATGGAGTTTTACCCTCTAATGCATGATTTTTTTTGTGCTGAAAAAATATATATGTATCTTTAATACTCATACATTATGGTTAAAATACTGAAAAAAATTTAACTGCATTAGAATTTAAATAATTTTAATTTAAAAAAAATTCATATGATAAAAACCCAACTACAAAATTCCAATTTTGATAATAATGACTATAAAATTACTAAATATATTTCAAAATAACCCTCTTGAACTATAATTAATTTTTCAAAACAATTTATTTGTATTTAGTACTAATATTTTTATACTTTGAATAATGCCAAAAACGTAAATTCACAACAGTTAATAACCTCACTCCTTAATTTTAAATACACTTTTACTACTGTCATCTATGAGGATAATGAGTAACAAAAACTTCAAAATGGAATGTAATGGATGAAAAAAACAAAAAAAAAATCGAGAGGGAGCTCTACTTTAATAGAGTAAAGTGGATTATGTTACTTGTTGCCAATCCAAGGTATGCATTAGAGGGTTAAAGTGCCACACCATCAATCACTGAAACCACCTTTCAAATACATGAGTTATTTTAGTTCATCTGAAACATTACAATCTGATAACACTGCACAACAAAATTTGAAATTTTTTCTGCGAATCGGATGAAAGTACCCAATTCTGAATGATTTCAACGTGCTAAACTCGAATATCACCTTAAAAAATGAAAGTTAGCTCTTGTTTTTGAGTTACGGTCGTTTTCTTTCATTGCATAGGATGCGTAGGATGGATGCATAGGATGAAAATATAAATAAAAAATAGTGGAGACTTTTTAGTAAATAGTGTCGTGTTGGACCGGACGCCGAATTGAAAGAATGTTAGGCTATTTAACTTTTATTTCTTTCTAAAAAACACCTGATTTAACTGATTCGATGATGCAGAAATAAGTCATTAATCTGATTTGTTGGTTCCCTCTTAATCTTAAAATGACATTCCGTTTTGTTCCATTAAATGGCATTCGTTTATCTTCCCAGCATACGGCACTATCTGTTGTCCCAGATGAAATTTGCCCAATGAAAAATTTGCTACACAAGTTAACTACATATGTGAGGAGCCCAGAAAATAATCCTGGTCCCCTATCTTGTAACCAAAATACAAATGACAAGCTTTCTTTACTTTTGCAGCGATGCTCTTTTTTTTTTCTTGCAAAAAAATTGCACTTTGCCCCAAATATAACAAAAGTTATTAGCTCTATTAATGCATTTACAAGGCATTACAGTTATAGATTTATTACTAACACTAATTTTTGATATTCTGCTTCTGAAACAACCAAGTATGAAATACAAGGAATTTATTGCTTTTTATTCTGCACCTCTTGAGATTAGAACAATCACATTGCTTAGAAGGGTTATTTAGCTGCTAATATGGTTACAAAAATCTTGAAAGTTATCATTTCCTACCACCCCCAGGTTGATAATATGAAATAAAATCAGTATGAGCCTCAAATTAGGAGGTTTTCTGTAAACAAAATTGACTTTATTTAATTTTACGTTTGGTGCGCTCCTGCATTTCGCTGTATCTTATGCAATGAAAAAATTACCGTAACTCAAAAACAAGAGCTAATTTTCATTTTTTAAGGTGATATTCGTGTTTAGCACGTTAAAATCATTCAGAATTGGGTACTTTCATCTCATTCACATTTTCATTGTTGACCAGTGTAAGTGGTATTCTTTTTTGTAAAAAAAATAATGAATTGTATCTTTTTACATAATTACTGTGCATTTTGAAAGCTTTTATAAGTCAAAAAACAATTATCCTACAACTAAAACTTGCTATACAATCTCCCTAGTCCCCTGCTGTGTGCTTGGGGTTTGTTTCAACATTAGATTTAACCATGATTATTAATTCTTAAAAAGTGAAGTAGTTTTTTCATCTTAAGAGGACTCCCTTGGGAATTCCACATCTTGAAAATCATGTTATTCCTATGGAGAATATTCGCAAGTCAATTACCGCCACAATTTTACAATTACTTAAACAGCAAGTAATCTAATCACTACTAATGAACACTTGATTAAAAAAAATATTCTTATTGATCCGATTCGCCCTGAAGAACCAATCTTGGAGGAAGGATAAACCTCTCTCACGAATCATGTTATAACATGATTCCTCTAAACTCAGATTTTTGTAAATGTAGAAAAGTTAGGTAGGCTAACCCATTATCCGGAAAGTCTTAATTCCCACGATGTCTGGATTAAATTTTCTGTACTGTATTATTGAATTGTGTGTATTGCATGTTTTCTAGGTAATTGTAAAATCAGGGAATGTTTTGGGAAAGGTATCAGGGAAATCGTGGATATATTAGGGAACTTTTTTTCTAAGAGTTTGTAACCACCCTGTAATATATGTAGCTATTGTGTGTGTGTTGCAGGTGAGTGGGGTAAGTGCCTTTGCGCAGACGTTGCGCCGCTACACCTCCCTGAACCACCTGGCCCAGGCGGCCAGGGCCGTGCTCCAGAACTCCTCGCAGATCGCCCAGATGATGGCCGACCTCAACAGGGTGGACTTCCACAACGTGCAGGTACAATCGGGGCAACCCTGTTTTTGTTGTTGCTTATCTCCTTGGTTTAGCAGAGCTAAACCAGGTCTATGATGTCAGTCACTCCCAAAAAGTCCATTATCATAACTGGATTTTCATAGAGATCGAGTCTGGAAAGTCCCAGACAGTCCAGGATGTGATCAGGTGCCGCCTGTTTGCTGGAACACTTCAGGCAGATAGGAAAGGTCTTCTTCCCATTTGTGTAACACAGAGATCTAATGTGTCCACTTTTAAGTCTCGTGATGGCCGTCTGTTCGCTTCTGCAGCACTTTAGGGATAAAGCCTCTCCGGGTCGCTTACCTTGGTACCAGTGGTGCACTGGAGAAATTATCTAAGAGGCATTATGATAACTCATAGCCCACGAAAAGATCTCAGAGGGGGTCAACAACTCAGAGGTGCAAAGCGGTTCATTACAACTCTCTTTAGCCAGTAAGTCTGCCGTCTCGTTGCCATAAATGTCTACGTGAGAAGGGATCCATTGAAAATGAACCTCTCTGAATGATGAAAGATGTTTGAGTTTGTTGATAATTGCAATACCAGTACTATCACGCACCTTTAGCCAGTTAGAAAGGTAATGGATGGAGCTTTGGCTGTCAGACAGAATCCAGACAGGGGATGGACCAGGGAAGGAGAGAATCGAGTCAATGCCCTCATTAGTGGCGATCAGTTCACTTCTGAATACTGAACAATGGTCTGGATTTCTCCTCCTTATCATTTCCTTGCCTCCCTGGGATAAAATATAAATTCCACTGTCTGAACAGCCACGTTCATCTCTACCATCTCCATGGCAACCCTTGTTTTCACATTGAACTTGGCTCGTGAAACTCGAAATTTAAAAGCTAAATGAAAAAAAGTGTCAAGTGACAAAAAGATGGAAATCAGATCTAAGGGTTTTGGTTTACATTTAGCTCAGTTAAAAGTGATAATTGCATTTGGTAAAAAAATACTTAAAAATTTATAGTTTGTAAACAAAGATTAACTTGTAACCTTTAAAGGAAGGAATAATGTGTTCAGATAATGGACGACCTCAACTGGGTGGACTTCCACAACGTGCAGGTACGATTATGGCAACCCTTGTTTTGGCATTGATCTTGGTTCGCGAAACTAACAATTGAATCCCAAGTGGAAAAACGTGTCAAGTGACAAAAAGATGAAAATGAGATCTAAAAGTTTTGGTTTGCATTTAGATCCGCTAAAAACGATAATTGCATTTGGTAAAACGAATAACGATTTGGTAAAACGGACCAAAAAACACTTTTTTAAAATTGACAACATCCAAACGTGTAGAAAATACAAATAACATGTAGCCTACTAGTGTGTAAATAAAACATATACTTAACTTAGCACCTTGCCCTGTTCTTTCAACCTCATCAAACATGACTTTTTTTAGGAGCAAGCATCCTGGGTATGCCAGTGCGAAGAGAGTGTAGTCCAACGGTTGGAGCAAGACTTCAAACTAACCCTACAGCAGCAGAACTCCCTGGAGCAGTGGGCCCAGTGGCTAGAAGGCGTGGTGGACGCAGTTCTGCTGCCCTACCAGGGCAAAGCAGATTTCCCGAAGGCAGCTCGGCAGTTTCTGCTCAAGTGGTCTTTTTACAGGTGAGATGAAGATTTTAGAAGTGGATAAGATTTATTGTATGTTCGATAAAGGTCAGATACTGGAAAGCTGTTGTTAAGTGTTTGTAGTTAAGTATCGGGAACTTTAGATTAGATTGAGGAAATAGAGTTCATTTGTTAAACCGTCTGAGAAATAATGAAATTAACTAAAGTGTAAACTTGTTTTCACTGTGCAAGTTTAAAACTTACATATTTAGCTGTCAACTTAATTCTTTAACTTTTATAAAACTTCATTTCCATAGATGTAGATGATAATAAATTATTCCTCCATTCTTTGAATTTTAAAATTTAGAAAACAAAAAAAGGGAAAAAATAGAAAATTAAGAAATGTTGCTGCGTGTGGAAAATCTGAAATTCAGTTCTGCCTCCGTATCCATCAAAGGCTTAAGGCTCATCGTCATCATTATCATTTCTTTATAAATATTGTGGTTAAAATTGTTTGAAATAACCCCTAACTTATAATTTGTAAACTATAGATTTTGATCTAAGAACCAGTACAGTAAATGTTGCAATTTTTTCTTTTTACATGCTTAATATTTGACCTGATTGTTTATTCTTAAGGGCAGGTAAACAGTATCTAGACTTGGACCAATGTTGTATATACACTCAATAACTCTAACCTTCAAGAAAGTACACTGAAAGACTGATTATGTCAGAGCAAAAATGGTCCAGTTCAATGTTGTAGTTACTGTAGTTTACACAGCAGTAATGTTTACAGGAATAATGTTGTGACAGGATTCTATTAGACTCCTTGCCATCCTAACTTGGGTAAAAACAAAGAGTGAAAAGGCAGAGGGAAAAGCAAGGTTGGTCCGTTAGTCGGGAACTCTTGCAAAGTAATATTTACATACAAAATGATCTGAATACCATTTAACCAAAATACACTTTTTATTCTGATAACATTGCCAAATTTTCTCAAGTAATATTCAAATCTGTTAAACCTTAACATATCAATGTTTTAAATATGTTTTCTGGATGGATTCACAAAGAATTTATGGAACTCTTTACATGCGCGGAAGGGTCTTCTCCATAGCATATTTCTATTTACCCAACTTAGGTTGGCAGGGAGTGTAGAGATGGACTTGGTGGTTCTGAGAAATCTTTTCTTAGGTTGAGCAGAATTATATATTCTTGTTACATTGTTGGTTTCATCCTTACTCTAGTTATCCCTTAGTTATATATTGTTACTCATCAAATAAATGTCATGATACTTTCTCAGCTCCATGGTGATCCGGGACCTGACCCTTCGCAGTGCAGCCAGCTTTGGTTCTTTCCACCTGATTCGGCTGCTGTACGATGAGTACATGTTCTATCTCATTGAACACAGGGTTGCTAAGGCCATCAACGAGACGCCCATTGCTGTTATGGGAGAGGTAAAGCTTTGTTCTTGTTGTAAATGAATGTATGAATGTTTTATATTAAGTGACAGTTGTAGTATATTTTTGACCAATATATCTAGCAAAAATGATCCTTTAGTTTGTTATCTATTTAAAGACATAAAACAAATAAAAAAAATATTAAATTAATAAGTAGTATAAATAGTTATTAAAATTGTGTTACATAAAAGTAATATAGGACAAATCTAAAAGAAGGAAGTAAACTATGTTCTGCTGTAAATGAATATAAGCAATATTTTTTTTAAGAGACAATGTGTAACATTTTTTTAACCAACATTAGCTGCTATGCAGTAATGAACTTTTATGGGGGTTTTTTGTCTATTTAAAGAAATTTAACATATTTCTTTTTGTATGAACTAAAATTGATTACTTTATATAAAGTAACAATTTCAACAAATATGTTTACATTTAACACTTAAACATGCATATTTGTTGACTAACTTAATTTGTTAAGTAACTTAACAACCAATTGCCAGTGACTAATGCCCTTTACTTATATTTTTTTAAAACTGAATAAACTGTAATACATTAAATTATCTTTACAAGCGGGATATTTTACAAAAAAAGTTATCTCTGATTTTTCTAAGTCTATTAAATATATCCCAACCAGATTTATTTCAGTAATTGACTTTTCAATTATCAATTCCTCAATAAATTTTCATAAATCATATTCTAACTGTTTTTTGTTTGTTTGTTTTTCTAACTTTCTGTTTTGTTTGTGCTCAGTATTTAATAGCTAGATATTTGAATAACAAACTAAACTGTACTAGGAAATGCAATATGTCTAATCACCCTGCTCTAACCTCCCCTGCTCTAACCTCCTCCTGCGACCTGGCGTGCCCAATTGAGGGCATTTTTTTTTTAAACCTTCCCACAAACAATTAACATGTTAATTAGTTCCAAAAGTGAAATGGTCCTTAAGAAGAATATTCAAATATAAGGTTTCAGTCTTTAAATACAGGTATCAGTCATTTATTACAAAAAAAAATGAAGTTGAACAAGGGTCAATACGATATTAGAGTTCTTAAAAAAATCATTAATTTTTTTTTTTTCAAACTTTTCAAAAAGTTATTTTGGTAGTTAATTTTAAAGGCATTTTTTCCATTAAAAACAACGTTAAAATAATCTGTTCACTACAAATAAGTGATATGGCCTTTTTTGTTGCATTTACAGCACAATAAAGATGTGTTTTTAGAGTTAAAGTCTAAGTTACTCCATAAGTAACTATTACATATCAGTTTTAAATTTCTTCGCAAAACATACTTTTTAGCATATATTTGTATGAAAAGTATGCTTAGATTAAGAATATACTTGTAGGATTTTGCTCGGGTCTTAAAATGCTAAAGTATACCACAGACACACTTTACTACATTTAACTATCTATCTTAAACTAATCTAAAACTTATTTTCCCCCAGTTCATCGGTCTCGGCGCAAAGATGTCCTCCCTCTCCAACGACTTTGTCCTCAACTCCGTCAAAGGCCTCAGCCAGTACCAAGCCACCGACCAACCACCAAAGACCCCCATCGAAAACGGCGATGATGCCAACAACTGCTTAAGCCAGGCGGAAATGTACAGCTCCAACGCGGCAATGACAAACGGCCTCAAAGAGGCAGCCGCTCTACAAGCCAGCCTCATCGGACAGCCACAGGTGAGGTTCATGAGTGTAGAATCTGGCAACGAGCACGTCGGGAAGAAGTTGAAGACTGTTTGATGGGTTGTGTCTGGAAGGTGTGTTGTTTTATTATTCCTTTTGTGGAAGGTTCAGAAAGTGTTTTGGAGTTCATTTGTTGGTTGGATTTTGTTTAGTTAACTGGACTTTTTTCATACACAGCTGATTTGATAATTTTTACCGCTTGGCTGTTTCACATGCTCGACTGTTTTGGTAATTTTAATGTGTTCACAGAATTGCTATGTTGGGTCAAATGACCTGTTTCAGGGGACGTATTTCTGTCCAGCCTGCATCTCCTTTGATTGGTTACCAATCAATGGTTGAGAAACTATTTATTTTCATTTACAGGGCTGCCACTGGCTACTATTTAGGCGACTAAAGCGACTATTTTCAAGGGGAGGCGACTATGGCTACTTTTTTCGGAAAATTTGGGTTAAAAGCGACTATTTCAGCGTATACTTCTACTATTTTTAACTATCGGCGACTATTTTTGAAAAAAATCATGTGTCAAAAAGCGGGAGTGAAACAAAATCATTCCAGGTTCGGTACTTTTAGGACCGCCGGCGCCGCACGCATAAGCTTGTATGGGCATGCGCGCGTAGAAGTTGCAATTTTCAGTTTTTGTTGTCGTAGTCAACTTGGAGATCACGTGACCACTGGCGAATTTCGGCCGATGAGCCGATGTTTCCCGTCTTTCATCGGCTGATGGAAAAACCAAAATTCGGTAAATCCATAAAAAAATAGGAAATAACGCGATTCTCTCCGATTTCCATATTTTTTAAGAATTGTATGTTTGTTCGATTTAGTCTTCAAAAAATATATAATTAAAATTTTAAGGTATATATAGGGATCCGAAAGTCGCAGAACTCCGGGGATCTGAAAGTCGCGAAAATCGGTGATCCGAAAGTAGCGGTACTCCGGGGATTCGAAAGTCGCAAAACTTCGGCGATACGCGGGGATCCGAAAGTCGAAAAGCTTCGGCGATCCGAAAGTCGCGAAACTCCGGGGATCCGAAAATCGCAAAACTAACGGCTATCCAAAAGTCGTAAAACTACGGTGGTCCGAAAGTCGCAAAACTACGCGGGGAATAGAACGTTGCGGAACTCGGGGATCCGAAAGTCGCGGAAACCGGGGATCTGAAAGTCGCGAAACTCCGACGATCCGAAATTCACGAAACTCCGGCGATCCGAAAGTCGCGAAACTCCGGCGATCCGAAAGTCGCGAAACTCCGGCGATCCGAAAGTCGCGAAACACCGGCGATACGAAAGTCGCGAAACTCCGGTGTTCCGAAAGTCGCGAAACTCCGATGTTCCGAAAGTCGCGAAACTCCGGTGATCCGAAAGTCGCGAAACTCCGGCGATCCAAAAGTCGCGTAAATACGGCGATATGAAAGACGCGAAACTTCGTCCATCCGAAGTTCACGAAACTCCGGCGATCTAAAAGTCGCGAAACTACGGTGATCCAAAGGCGCGAAACTACCGCGATCCGAAAGTCGCGAAACTACGGGGATCCGAAAGTCGCGAAACTACGGCGATCCGAAAGTCGCGAAACTACGGCGATCTGAAAGTCGCATCAAGTTTCGGCAATTTGGCCGCAGAGATCTCCCAATCCAATTGGGGCAGATAAGTCAAAAGGAACGAGAACATGAACAGAAAGCAGAAAAAATAAACCGAATACGTTCAAAAATGGAAAACAAATTTTATTGATTTCTATACAAAATCACTGAAAATTTTAAAAAAAGTTAAATGTAAAGTCTTTTTTCACAACTTATATTTTCTTACTGTATCCTTCGAATTTGTTTTTCCTTACTATTAATTTCTAAAATGTTTTACAACAGAAATTTTGGAATGTTCTGTACTGTGCATTAATTTTATAACTTGTTTTCTTGTTAAATAAAATTGCAGCCCTTTTGAACTTAAAAATGTTGCATTTCCCATGATTAACCCTTTCAGTCCCAAAAATTTACTGCACTACAGAAACTTCTGATATTCACAAAATAAGCTTATTTTAGGTTAAATATACGAGTTCCATAAGAAAAAAAATTCATTAAAATTTTTTATATGGTTTTTGAAATAATGCCAAAAAATTTTATCTGTGGAAAACAACAAAATAAAAATATATATATTACCTAAAAACACTTCGAGCTATATATTTTAAGGTATCTGACCATATTAATAAAAAAAATTAATAATTATTCTAACCGAAATAGTTTGAATTGTATTTTAAATATGAGGAACTGAAGTGAACTTTTCAAAAATCAGGTGAAAAGCTTGTTAGCTATTTTCTGAATAAAAAAAAATAGTAGTTCTGATTTCTATTGATATTAATGTTAAATACTGTCTAATAGAAAAGAGTGTGAAGAATGGAATAATGTGTGTTTGGATGTCATAACGGGGCATAAACATTTAGAAAAAAAATATTGAAAGTGATGATGCCAAATGGCATCACGGGGACTGAAAGGGTTAATCGTCTTTCTTATGGCTACTATTTTGGTTACTATTTTGTATCCCAGGTTACTATTTTGGCTACTATTTTTTACATCTGAGGCTACTAAAGCAACTATTTTCAATGCTATTTACCAGTGGCAGCCCTGCATTTAGCATTTCCGTGGGACTTGAAGCATGCCCTTTGGAGCTTCCTCATATGTTGGGGAAAATATACTTGGGTTTTTGTTAAGGATATTTGCTCAAATATTGGCGATGTATATGATATTTGTTGTTCAGCAACACATTCTACCTTTGGTGTCAAAAGTTAACCATTCTTGTGCTGTCAAAGCTTTAATTTGATGACATTGCCACTACTGGAGTGAATATCATTGGCAAAACCGTAAGTATGATATTTTCTATTCTATTCACCAATTGATTAACATTTCCACTGTGGATAATGCAGCAATATAAGTTCAGCAAACAAGAGTAAGCAATCGGGTAAACACATTTTCTTGCAAAACTTGAAAATAAGCATAATGGCCCATCAATCCCCGAACACTATCTGAACCTTGCTACATACTATATATTCAAGGAAAATGTTAAAAAAATATACAAACGTGTATAAATTACATCAAAGAAAATGAGCTATGCATTTACGGCAGTGCTTAAAGTGTAAGCTATGTATGCACTTTGAAATATGTATCAAAGCCCTCATTATTTTAAGCTGGTACTTAAATTTATTGTATATTTTTTTTAAAGCGGATTGGATTGTTTAAACTGCTTTTACACATGAAGTTTTGTGATTATGACGCCATTTTTTTAAATTTTATTTATGCAAATGTTAGGATGTATAATTGGCAACTGAATGTGTTTTAGTTTTATTTTTATATCAAAGATTTTTAGCATATGGTATTTAAATTTATTTATTCACCATGTACCCCTGTTATAAGTTTGATTAAAAGCTGAGATTCTTAAAAAAAAATTTATTGATAAGAGTCACATAACAGTCATTTATTAATTTTTTTAAAGTTTTATGTTCCTGATAGAATATTTATTGAGTATTTTCTTCCCTATATTATATCTATTGTACATAAAATTAATTAGTATTATATTCATACCTTAAATTTTAATGTATTGCATATATTTATACGAGCTTTTATTGCAGTATAGCTTAATGCAAAATTCTGAGTATATGAAGGAAACTTACAAAAATTGTGTAGTTAGTACTAAATTGTGGGGGGGGGGGGGGATAATTGAGTTTTGTATGGTAGCTTTTTTAATACTTTGAGCGTATAATATTTCATTTGGAAAATTACAAGTTCTGTCATTCGCAATTAAAAAATTTGATGCTCAATGCTAGTCAATGTTTAAATGTAAATAATGATTTGACTTTTATAATTTAGTTGTAAACTACCATTTATTAAAAGAAAAAAAAATAGCATTCCAGAATACGATTAGCCCCAAATTTTCAGACTAATTCTTTGACATTAGTTATTTGAATTTGGTTTGGCCATTCAGCTATAAAATAACTGCATTAACACACTTTCTGAACAATTGAGTGTTTAAAGAGTATTATTATTATATTATGTGATATCACCTGTTTAGTATTCCATTTTATTTTTTATGTGTTTATCATGCTAACTAAATAATCAAACTCATCTAAGTCATTGTTTTCCTTACTTGTATACATATCATAAAAAGTGCCATTTAAAACAAACATTCCTTGAGTAATGAAAATTTGCATGAAAGATGTTTCAAAAGTAAGTTTTAAAAATGCAAAATGAACTTAAGAAGTTTTCTTTTGAGTGCGTAGAATCTTTCGAACTTACGCTTTTAACTTATTCATGAAAGATGTATGCTTAAAAAACAGCATTTTTATCTTTAAGCAAGCTCAAAATTTACTGCCATTTTCAATTAGTTTTTTGTAGATATCTTTTCGAACTGTATTATGTATTTATTTATGAATTATGTACGCAGTGTTTTTTTTTATTTGAAATATCCTTACTTTAAAATGCATGCCGTATTTTGTTGCATTTAAAATATTAACTTTAATTACATTGAACAATTTATAGTCAAAATCACAATTGAATTTGGAAAATGATTGATTCTATATAATTTGTTATTTGTACTTATTACTTTTGAAACATCTTTCATCTGCGGCAGTTTCAGTATTTAGTTCTTTATCGAAATACCTTTTATTCATGTTAAGCATACAAGTTATATTGTGTGCTGATCGTGCATAAATAGTCAGCTTTAGCATTGCATGGTTTTTCCTGTCATATTTGCTGTTTTAATGTTTGTGGTTGTATAGTACTCATGGTTGAAAAAGCTCTCATTCCACTAAAGCTACTACCAGGTTCCTGGTTTTAAATCCATGTTTTAATTTTTGTGCGTCTTAGAGTATGTATACCGTATGAAATATGTATAAATGGTATGTATCTATATACAAAGACTTGCAAATTTATATATTTTTAGGGTAGTGCTTGTTTTTTGCGTTCTATTTTCATTTGAGGAGTAATACATTGGTGATAAATGCATATAAATATATTCGTCTTATCATGAAAAGCATATGGAACTGATCATTTTTCTTGTATTAATGTCGCTGATTCTGCTGTCCTAAAACAAAATACTAATTTTTTTTTTTTAAATTGTTTTGAATCATCGTACGAGTTTTATTAACTTTTATCCTTAAATTCTGACAATTATTTATCACCAAATTTTATTGAAGAAAAGTTCAGACTTTTTGTTGTTTTATATTATTTATACCCATATTTTTCCAAATGTATATTTACATTATTTTTAGTAGCTTCCCACTATGTGTCAGGAATACTTTTTCTGTTGGAATGGCATAGTTTCCAATCATCCTTAATGGATTTTTTTCACTAATAATATATATCTCCTTTGAAATGACAAAACCAAAAATATGCAAAAACACAGAGATAAAATACTGACTTCTGTGAATCCCACCGCTTTAAAAAATAACCAATCCATAGAATTTGAACTTTTGTGGTTTTGTCATTTTACTATGATATTTGAAGATCGTAGAAAGATGTAGTCAGTATGCATATTTTTAGTAGCATATTTTATTCTGTTTTTTACAATAGGATTAATTTAACCCTTTCAGTCCCAGTGATGCCATTTGGCATCATCATGTTTCTGATCATAATTTTAAAAAAAAATAATAGGGCTGACATCTATTGGGATTAATAAATAATATTTTCTAATCGAAAAAAGTTTAAAGATTCCAATGACGTGCTTTTTGATATCATAAATGGCTAAAGACGATCAAAAAAATAATTCTAAAATGATGCCAAATTGTCATTGGGACTGAAAGGGTTGGAATGGAATGCAAATGCGCCCTCTAGAAGGGAGGGGCTATGCCCATTACCCTGCTCGCCAGAAGGGACAGTCACAGGAGACACACAAGGAAAGGACGACACAAACACATAGACAAATAACAACATTTATTGACAAGTACAAATATCCATGCCTGACCGGGATTCGAACCCGACCTCAGCAGCTCCAAAGGCTAGTACACTAACCATTCAGCCACCGAGGCGGCGGACTGAAAGGGTTAAAATGTTTCTTAACTTTTAAATTCAGCTTCTGTTGGATTGACGGAGGAGTGTCACGTTTTTCCGCATACCAGTACAAATAATACAAAATGATTTCTAACTATATGATACATATATGTAATAGAAAAATGACTATACACATTTTGACTTGGGACAGCAGAATACCCTTAAACTGAGACCCAAAAACAAAATGCCTTGTGAGACAAGTGCTCGAAAGTGTATGCGCATATTATATGCAATTTAAAACGAAACTTGTATATAGTTTTTCACACAAAAAATAACTGCCCTTAACAAATTGATGCATCTCGGTATCTAGTCTCTTCTTTCAAAAAGATGGGTAGAAATGTTTTATTTTCTGCCATTGAAATTTGTCACTGTATTCGTTCGAAAAACTTATTTCTAATGACAATTGAAGAGTACAGGGGGAAAAAAGCTTGATTTCCATAGGGAGTCTTTACGTATTCTTTTGTGTTTGGCGGACATTGGCAATAGGAAACTGGTTTCCTTTCGGTTCTTTTGCAGTACAAACACTTGTGTCCACTGATTTCTGGCGTGAATCAGGGTTGCCGCGAGAGAAAAACGAAGTGAGTAACCCGTTTCCTTACACCAGTTTAGGCGATGACTCGCTATTGTTGCCCAAGAATCCTTTTGCGGTCTGATCCCTATGAATTCAAGCTCTTTTTCCCCCTGTACTCATCAATCGTTTAAGATAAATGGATTCCCAAATGTATAGTACTTAATTTTGTGTCATTCTTATTGAGAAAATTGAAATCTTTGAAGGTAAGTTATCTTAGGAGGTGTTTATCTGAAATAAAATAATTCATGTCTACAAAATATATTTTTTAAATGTGCAGTAAGTGTATATAAATGGGAAAGTTCAGTTGAGCATATTGTAGCATAAATATATTTTTCTTCAATTTGTATAAAATTTTATTGTGTTGCTCTCATTCCATACCATATTAGCAAACAAAAAATATCTAGTCTTATTATAGCCCTAACAAGTATTTATGTACAGTTTATTTCTGAGAGTTGTAATGCTTTTTTTATTTTAAGTATTACTTTGTACATAGCTGTATTTTGATTATTGCTTTGTATATAATTGTTGGTGAATTTGTATGTATTACTGCCAAAGAGTGTTTTATTTTTTAGTCATTGGGTTGTGCGTATTTTATCTTTGATATATCTCGTGCCATTTTAATTTTGTAGTGATCAGTTTTTTCAATGCCTTTAGTTAAAAAAGAACAAAATTGAGTCAAATAATAGAGATATGCCAATTGTACCCTTTGTGCTCGTTAGAAATTTATTTATAAGGATATCTTAAATTACTCTTTTTCTATGAGTTTGTTCGCTTCTATTTTGTACTCCACAAATGTAGGATAGTATATACCAACAAATTCACATAATGTTGTTTTATCCATTCTTGTTTAAATTAGCTTTATTTACAGAAAACTAATTTCAAAAGGGTTTTGATATAAATTTTGGAAAGGTTTTTTTTATTTGTATTTCTAGTCATACTATTTAATGCATTCCTTTTTATTTTGCTCATCTAAACATGCTTTCAATTAAATAACCACTAAAGTACATTCTATTAAAATGACTAATTAAAATTTTATAACATACGAATTAAGGATTATTATATACTTCGTTATAGCTAAAGCCTTACTTTGACAAATTTTGTACTTATGTAGAGAAAATTTTATAGCAAATTCTTGTATTCTACCAGCCATAATTTGTAATTATTGAAACTTTGAAGAATTATAGCAGGGATTTTATCAAATTTAATATATTTACGTAGAAATTATTAATCAGCAAGTTATTATCATTCTGGTCAGATACATTCCATATATAAAGTGTAACTAAGTCATTTGAAAATTTGTATTTATTCATATTCTTTTTTTACTTCTCATTAACAAGTACTGATGTGCTTAAAAATTTCCGATACTATATTGTTTGATTTAAAAAAATGTCTTGTTCAGAATCTTTGAATTTTGTTCTAAGTATATGAAAAGATTAACATTCTTCACAAATGTGTTCAAAATTTAATTAAATTTTGAAAGAAAAAATACATTTTCAACACTCAAAATTCAAGCATGATTTAGCTATTTGAAATAGCAAGAAGTTAGTTTGAAAATAAATGTGTTGATGTATTAAGTAGTATTTCCCCTTTTATTTATACCAAAGAGCATTCAAGCCTGCATATTTGTCTCTTGAAATAGTTGTTTAGAAAAGGCAAAATTACATAAGACCAATTGCCAGTATATAGTAATAGTTTTTACGGATTAATTATCAACATTTTACAGCTTCTTTCATCTGTCATTGCATTTAAGTTAAGAATTTTTTATTAGTCGATCAAAATATTAATGTATTTATCCAAATGTATGATTATTGCATAGAAAATTGCATGTTTGGTTTATTATACTAAAACTTTTCATTAAAATACCATATACATATATTTTAAACGCACAAAGCCGTAAATAACTTTGAATGCAAATTTCATTAATTTGTTTGAAGTTTTAGTGGTTAATTATAGTCAATGGCATACGAAACGGAACAAATAAAATGACAATTTTCATTTCATTGTTTGCGTGCAACTCATAAATTATCTTACTTAATAAACATTTTACGATTTATGAAATGTTTACAATTTTAATATTCTAATTTTGCTTTTATTAAAGCCTCATTATCCTTTAATTTCAAAACTAATTCATCAATTAATATTAGTTTCTATTTCAATATCAAAACATTACATATCAACAGTTTTTTAATTAAAATAAAACTAATTAAAAACTTGTCCAGCCACTTATCAATTTATAACATTTCTTATGGTGATAAATTTCAAATTGCTTCAAAACTGCACTTTGGCATTAGTTGAGGATTTTTTTTTAATTTATCAATTAAATACTGCTACTTTCACAAAAAGTTTTTTAATGACTTTGTAAGGTAATGTAGAATTTTTAAGAATTTTGCAAAAAGCTTTAAATAAAGTCAAATCAGCGAGAAATTTTTTCATTCCATTCACATATCAAATTTTTCCATCCTAATTATTATATCAAATTTGTTTTAACTTTACTACTGTAGATACTTTCCATGTTATATATGTAGGACCTCATTACTTATATATCTATTTAAACAAAATACATATGATTGCGATAATAAAAAAATTGTCACAAAGTAGCACGAAAAGATATAAAAAGTATTTTTGCTATTTTATGAGCAGACTTTGTGACATACGAATGGCAACAAAAATGTAACAAAATTCTCTCGAAACAGGACCAAATTAAATGAATTTGCTTTATTGAATGCACGAGCTTTTAGTTTAGGATTCTTCATTCCACTCAAAATGTTCCATTTAAAAACAAAATAAATTTCAATGAATGAAAATATGCTGCCACTTCAGAAAAATCTATATTTTCAAGTGAGCAACATCAACTGTATTTTAATAAATAAATAGCTTGCATTGCATTGTAATGAATCTAGTTTATTACCACTTTGGATATATATATAAAAAAAAGAATGTTTTTGTACATTTCACATTTGCTCATATGAAGAAAAAAAAAGCTGATTTATTTGTAATAAAATTCTGTTTTATTGCTGTGCAATATGTAGCTGATGTATGTAAACATAATGCATTAAATTGTGGTGTATGAAAATACAAACTTCGTTTGCTGTGTATTTATTCACTCAACTTACAAATACAGACTGTCCAAAATTAACTGTCCAACATTAACGATTTCACTACTGAAACGGACCATGACGGCCGTACGATCCGAAGATTCGATAATGATATTCCTATCACATATTACGAGGAAATCCTTCGTAGCGAAAGGGTTAAAATGAAAAAAAAGATAGGGTAGACAAACCAGTGAATGAACGTTTAAGACGTCACGTTCGCCAGTGAATGAACACCAGGATATAATGACCAGGACAACCAACCATTGTCAGATAGCTTCCTACTACATGGGAGGAAGTCAGTGTTGCCAATTCATCTAGTGGAATGATTTTCAATCATTTTTTAATAATATTTACCAAATGGTTCATTCACTGGGGCTGTTCACTCACTGGTCAGCCTACCCTAACTAGCATAGGACTCAAGTGATGAGCCAACACCAGTTTATAGTTTCTTAAGACTTTCAAGAATGTTTAGCATTCACTCCCTTCTACACTAAGTATTATTTGTCAGACTTTTTAGAACGTTTATAAGGTCAGCAGTTATTTTTGCAATGCCGTGATCTGGGACCTTTCGCATGCAAGACAAATTTCTTATTAACTGGGCTCCCAAGCCCTGTAAATGAAAGAATTAGCCCTCTTTATGAGATATGGCAAAAGAGAGGTGGATATTTTCGGGGACTTTATAAATATAATTTCGGGAACTGTTAAAAGCCTCTTTATGCTCTTTTTTTTACTAGTTCAGAGTTTAATTTATTTTCTTTGTATTATTTATTAGTTTCTCCCATTATGAATAATTTATCAATATCAATAGAATCTCTTGGTAAATTTCTATTCAAATATTTTTCTCATAAAGTAAAACTTCTTTGCACTTTTATCTATTGGCTTGGAAAGTTAAGATTACAATTATTAGGAAAACTTCTTAATTAAGATGTGCAATTTTCAAGATTGATCAATGAAAAGTGATTGATTCATTTAATACAATATGTTACTACAATAAGTTGATTGAAACACAAAACTTCATACCCAAAATTTTATGAGGCTCTTCTGTGTATGGAGCAATATAAATAATTTTAGATCCTTTAAGATTCATCCTAATTTGTAATATAGAAACACCCCACAGAAAAATTCGGATCAAAAACTAAAACACTAGAACATAATTTTATTGACTTAGTTAAATTATTACATTCCTATAACTGAGCTCACTTCTAAGTAGTTGAGGTAAATTTGTACATAACTTTCCATCACAAATGTAAGTCCACAAGTGGGAATCTCCCATGATGTGTCTGAAAACACATTCTACTTATCACAGTGACAAAAGGAATTAGTGGAAGAAAATTCAAAAGTATACTACAAAAAGGAGGGGAAAAAAGTAGGACACTATATTTTTGTTTTAAATACTATGATATTTGAATTATTTTCAATTGAGATATTGTAATTAATACTTTCTATAAATCTATGGTATTAAAAAAAACCTTGAAATTAAGATTCACTTAAGTTTTGTTAACACTATTACAAGCTAACATGTCAAAATAGTTAGAAAGACAAATCTAATTGATGCAAAAAATATTAAAATTTAATATCTTACAATTTTAAATATTTAAAATCAGACTTTTCCAACATCTTCCATTCCAATTTCAAGCTTTTATTATCATTAAAATGTTTTGCAACCTATGACCAATTGAGAATTATTTTAAAAATTAATATTTAAAACAAAAATACTGTGCCCTATTTTTTTGCACATTATGTTTATGCAGAAAGGTTCTTACAGCTTTCGAAAAAGTAATTTTTTATGACTTTTAGAGAAATAAATCATAACAATAAAACAGGCTCCACTACCCTTCTAGAGACATTGCAAGATGAATAATTTTGTAATATTTAGTATTTCAGTATCAAATTAGCCCTTAAAGAAAATTATATAAATTATTCATTAGTCCATAGACTGATTTCTCAGGTCAGCATAATATTATTCATATTTTTTAGAAATCTTTAAGTCAATAAATGTCCACTAAAAATTTATATTCCAAAAATTGTAAGAACCTTATAAGCACACTTGTCAGTGCTCTAAATGGTTTGAAAGTCTATGAAGGAATCAAAAATTACTGGTTCACTATGAGGTAAGGATTTAAAACGAAACAAATAATCAGGAGGCTTCACTGGTAGATTCTTGGGCATCATTGTCCTTCTTAAGTTTCTTTTTGGCTTGGATGTCAGCCAGAGTTTGCTCGATGGACCGTTGATCCTTCTTCAGCTCACTGGAAACTGAAAAAGGAAAAATTATATCAAATTTATGTATTTACTAAACATTATTTTGAAATATGTAGGTTTTCATTGATATTTATTTGTTAATCCGTTCAGTCCCAGTGATGCCATTTGGCATCATCATGTTTCTGATCATAATTTTAAAAAAAATTGTAGGGCTAACATTTACTGGGATTAATATAAAATATTTTCTAATAGAAAAAAGTTCAAAGAATCGAAAGATGTGCTTTTTGATATCATAAATAGCTACAGAGGATCAGAAATTTCTAAAATGATGATGCCAGATTGCCATTGGGACTGAAAGGCTTAAAGTACTACAACGGTATTCTTTTATTTCCAGTATGTTACGTTTCAGTTGTGTAAAAGATAGCTTAGAATGTAAATGGCATAAAGGATCAAAACAAAAATTTTAAAGGATTATGTAATTCATTGAAATCACAATTTGATTAAACAATAATGCAGAATAACTTCAATATACAAGTGATTCTGTGTGATTCTATTCAATTTAGCAGCTGGACCAGATTCAATCAAACTGTGTGCTCAATATATCAAATGTGCTTATATTATCTAATATAAATTGCACAAATTTGAAAAAGTGGCCATAACTTTATCAAGCCTTATAATTGACTAGTGTTCCCAGAATTTTTAAAATTCACAAAATAAGGGCATTTAAGCAAAGATATTATTTGGTTTCACTTTGAAACCAATATGGAGAATTTTTTACTTAAAAGTGAAATCTATTACCTAATAAACACACACAATATAAAATTAAAATTATTACGGAATTGTACCCTGCTACAACTTCTACCCAACATTGGAACCATTCTGTCTGACAACTAGTTTTGGGGTTTGTCCGATTCAATATGCTCTAAAACTATAAGGAATATTTTTTACTTTAAAAGGAAAAAGCGCTGCCATCATAAAAAAAAACATTGCAAAAGAATTTATTCCATTAGACTAGAATAAATGATGTGCTATACAAATATTATTTAAAGGTTTTTTTAATTAAAAGTAATAACATTTTATATTATTTGAACAACAGCAGACATTATCAGCAAATTTTGGTTTGACAAAAAAAAATATCAATATTTTGTAGTAATAATTGAATTTTTCTCAGAAATTCATAAAAGCCAGGGCATTTTAGCGGGGCTTTTGTCCCAATTTATAAAGGCATTTTATGTCAGTAGATGGAATTAAACTTAAGTTAGTTGGAGTTAACTCTAGTTCAAGTAGTTCCCAACCTTTTCTGGATTATAGCCTTGTTCTTTAGGTTGATAAACTTCCATCGCCCAATTTTAATTTTCATGTTTGTTTAACTATAATTTGAGTTAAAGCGTAACTATAAAACAGTTTTATAACACTTACTCCGTTTATAAAAACAACCGAAGAAGCCTTATCCGGTCACTTTTAAATAAAATAGAAAAAATGCAATTTTAGAGAACAAAAGTGAAATAATATACCTACTAAGATACTTTTACTGGTTTCTAGAAAATTGAAGAGAGTTGAAAGTACAAATTGGATGGTTGGGAAAGGGTTTTACTGTACTAAGTACAACATTATTTTAATTTCCCCTCTTTGAATACTCATTGCCCCCTGATGGCCCCTTAAGTATTTTTTTCTCCTTGATAACACAATCGCCCACTTGGGGGCGATAACCCCTAGGTTGGGAACCACTGCTCTAGTTGGAACTTTAAGTACTTGCAAATTGAAAACCCACTCACCGAAACCAAATGTCTTGTTGGGAGTCGCGATCCGAGCAGCAGCCACTCCTGATTCTTTGCCAAGGAGTTTCTCGTACTTCAAGGCGTAGTTACTTGTGGGCTCAACTTCCAGCTTTCTTTTCTTGCTGTCTTCTACCTCAGACAGCTTCTGTTGCTCCTGTAGAAACAGAGGCATGTAGAATACAAGGATGAGAAAAGAAGTTGCATGAATTCTGTCGTCTGTTTTTGATGAATTTTATTTTGGACGGCCTTAAACCTTTCAGTCCCAATAACAATTTGGCATCATCATTTTAGAAAAAAATTCTCATTGTCTATGGCTATTATGATACCAAAAAGAACATCATTTCGATTATTCTATTAGAAAATACTTTTTATTAATCCCAATAGATGTGATCCCTATTATTTTTATTTAAAATTATGATCAGAAACATGATGATGCCAAATGGCACCAATCTGGGACTGAAAGGGTTAATAAATAACCTTTGTTCATAAAAGAGAAACAATATTACAATACTTTTGTGCAATAGCAGCACCAATTAATTTGGAATTTAAATTTATTTTTCAAAGTGTAACATCTAACATGATTAAAAACATTATAAAAGATTCTTCAGCAAATATTTTATAAGTATCCAAGGTTTACAATATTTTTAATTTTTACAACAATTTAAAAACATTTCCTTGTCACTCACGTACAAACGATACCTATAAAAACACTATAAATATATATCAACAGGATTTTAAGTAAATTTAAAGTTACTTTTTGCAGGGCTAATTCTTTAGCTTTGGTAGGATCCCACTCTTCTCCATTTCTATATGCATTCAGCTCATCTTCTGAAGGTGCAAATTCCTAAAAGTTGAGAGTTTTATTACACTGCAATAAACATTACTTTTTGTAATTAAATATTCTATATCCTTTTATTACTACAAAATTTAAGTACTAATTTAAATACTAAATCTTTTCAATTTGCAATAAACTTTTATATAAATATATACGGCCGAGAAAAGTATTCTTCAATACTAACTTTTAAAGCTGTTTGCGGTTAGAGCATATTAGTGAATGATATTACCTTAAGTCTAGCTTATTGGTCAAGGCTACAAAGACAAGCCTAGATGTTGAAGAAAATATCCTGTAGTTTAAACATGTTGGTATTAAATAATCAAATGTCTATTTTAGTTTAACATAAATTACTGAAAAAAGTTAAATAATCAAAAGCTTTTTATTGATAAATTACATATGATTTAATTACAAAGGACATAATGTTTAAGAAATTGAGTTTAAAGATTTCTAATATTCCTCAAAATGGCAACAACAGTCAAAAGTTGTAAGTCGAGGGCCTGACTAAGCCTATTTAAAGAGAATATGCAACATTGTTTAATTAAATTTATGTTGCTTTTACTCACTGAATCACTTCACACCCATTCAGAATTTTCACTTTAAACCATATTGAGTACTGAGCAAGCAAAAATTTCAAGGTAAGGCTTATAGTATCAGACGGTAATCTAAAATTATTACTACATGCGAGTAAATGCATGTAAAATAAGTGGACAGGGAAACTTTGGAGTAGATAAGTCTTTTTTATTCAACAGTTAGACATTGGGAGATGATAGATTGGTGTTCTTAAGTCGACAAGAGAGTCTGTCGGAATGGTCTACAAAAATGGCGAGGAATGTCTAGCTCTCCTTCACTGACCAATCAGAGTTAAGATTATTTGTGGGAAAAGGTGTAAGTTCAAGATGACTCAGCGAAGTTTATATGGGAATGATTGATCTAGGCGACTGTTTGTCGCTGACAGGGTGTAGTTGGGATGTTAAAGCACTAAGTGATATTAAGGATATGTGAAAAGGGTAATTTAAATTATTAAGTTTAATTGGGGTTAAAAATATAAGATTTTGAGGGGTTAAGTTATAATATGTCATACACTTGAAATTATAACTTAAAAATTTTATTTAGTAGTTTACTTTTTTGAAAACCATGACATATCTGTCCACTTCATCTTCACCAAAGGCATAGGCACACACTCCAGCAATGTCTGCTACATCATGTCTGCAAAACAATTTTATTGACAAATTTTTTTTAAAAAAAGATCTTTTTAGAACAAATTTTTTAATACAAACTGATGTTTAACCCTTTAACTCTTAAGGATTCCATTTGGAAACATCAAACTTGCGATTTTTTTCTTACTAAGTTAAACTTGCACTTATTTCAAATATATTTTATTAAATTCTCCATGCCTATTTCTATAAAGTTATACTTTCTTTTTGTATTGTTGGATAGTAGAATCATGTCTTTTGAAGAATTAAATAATGTCTGTTGTAGTTAAATGAAAATGTGAAAAATACTCTGAAACAATTTAAAAAATAAATAGGTTATAAGTTCTTCATGCTTGCATTTTTAACTGTTTATGCATTTAATTTTAAGCGAAAATTTTTTTTTTAAGTTTTGAAAAAGTATTGCTACAATTAATTTAAAAGTTATGATTTCAAATTAATTATCCTTAAACTTTAGTAAATAAATTAAGATTTTTATTCCCTGCTTTTCACCGATTACATTCTGGTTGCCTGAGTCTATTTCTTAAATTTTTTGTTTCTAGAATAAAAAGTTGTGATTGGAAGGGTTAAACACTTACATAATGTTCCTGTAAACTTTATCCATTGGCGAGTATTTGTGCTTTTGTTTGAGGGGATCTTGAATAAACTCATTTATATCCTTCTCAATCTACAAAATAAGGAAATTGGATTTATGAAAAACAAAATAAATAATAAAGGTTCAATAACATGTTTTTTATAATTAGATGGATTTACACTTTGTTAAATTTAACAACATAAATTAGTAACATCCCAACCTCCCCGTAACAAAAGACAGATTCAGATATTCATCTAAAATTGAATTATAGTTGAACAATTGATAAGGTAATAAGGATGAATGGATAATGTATACAAGGATAGCAATAAATTAAAATGTAACACATTTCACTTTTGTTAAATAAGCTAGTGCTACAATAATACAACAGGGTGCGCCCTAGAAGGGAAGAGTGTAGGTTATGTTGCCCTGTATGCATAGAACGACAAAAAAAAATTGCTGGTCCATTTACTTGACTTGTGATTCAGGGAAAGGTGATGATGATATGTAGGGAGGTATCATGTCAATATTGCATGTCACCCCCTATAGCTTATCTATCTAGAATGCCTCGAAAGCATTTTCCACCCCCATCCCTGCATGTGGTTATCTTTGAAACAGCTTGAGCGTGTTTTTTCTCCACCTTTCTTGGGTTTGAACTGTTCAGATAGTTAGTGTCACAACAGAATCTCAAACACAAAGTTTAGAAAAGCGATGCTCCTCCTGTTTCCTAGAAAACCAAGCAAAGGGATGGGGGAAGAAAGTCTTTTCGAGGTTCACACAGTAAATAGACATACTATATTATGGTGAGACAGAATAGTAGGTAGATGAGTCACTAACCCAACAATAAATCATAGAAATAAGCTTATCAGTTATAAACCTGTACTGTAAATGTGTGATTGAATGCATTGTTATTTGATGCATTTTTTTAAATTTAAAGAATGGTTTTACAATACAAATTCAAACCTTTTCTCTGAATTTGGTAAGCTTCTCCTTTTGTGCTGCTTGCTGTTTTTCTATGATTTTCTTCTGCTCTAAAAGAACATACATTGAAATTGAGAAGATAAATCCCCAGCAGTATCTATACCTGGTAACAGCTATGATATAATGAACTGATATTGATTTGGTGATTGGCGTTCAAATGCGGTAAACATTCCACTTTATAATTTACACAACTTGATAGATCTAGCAACCCTACATTACATTTTCAAACCAGCAATATTTGAGACTGGCTATTATATCACAACTGTTACTATACCAGCAATTTTGAAAACATGAAGGACCTATGGAGGCGGATTAAATTATGACTTCCATCTTCCATGTTTTCAATATATGCAAACTTTAAAGGCGGACCAAATTCACAAGCCTATAATAGTGTTCTATTAACTAACATTAAGCAAATGTATCATTTAAAATTTCAATTAAAATATTTACTCACTCAAAATTTTTTTAAAAAATCATATCTTGTATAGCTAGCTATTGTAATACTCAGTTACTTATATGTACAGAGTTGATTCTTTAGTAATTTGTAGGGAAACTAGTATTTGTAAACAAAGCAAGTAATATATAAATGTAAAATTATTGACGAGAACGCATTTCAATTTGTACTAACTTTGTAACAACTTATTTCTCTCCCCTGAGAACGATGGAGGTTTCTCCATCGAACTCAAAATCGAACCAAGAAGATCACTCATTTTTTCCGTTAATTACAGATATTTACAATAAACAAAAGTATTTTAAAATACTTTCAATTTTCAAACTCCCATGGAAATTTGAAAAACAAGAACAATCAACAATTGTTTACAAATTTCGTTTTAAAAGTTACAGTTACAGTTAATTGTGGATTGAATTACAAATACATTTTATTGATGATGTCAAGGAGACAAAAAGTATGAAAAAAAATTAAAATTGAAATGAAAATTATTTCTTTCTCAAACCTCGATTAGTGAATTTAATTAATGCTAAAATTTAAAATACCAACTTCCTGGCGTGCTGTAGGCTGTTCAAAACATTCGTTAAACAATGCTTGCAAGAAGAAAAGTTTCTTATTATTTTAAACGGTGTTTTTTTCACCTGAAAAAAGGGGTTTACGCCAAAAGTTCTAGCATAAAAAGTTTTACATTAATTTACCTAAAATTTTTTACAGATGCTATTTCAATATATATCTGTGCCATGAACCTCTAACATCTGGTGTAAATATACAAGTTTATTTTTAAAAAATGTCCAAGTGTAAGTTAATCGAAAAAAAAATCTTTTTTTTTTTGTGGTTAATTTATAACATTTTTCTTAACAACTTCTTTTCTTGTAATTTGTATGTAACTCTAGAGGGTCATTGCATGCATCAGTTCAAAACGAAGAATTTAACACATAATTAATGTTTATGGGTTGAAAATTCAATGTGGTAGACTTGTTAGCGTAAACCTCTTTTTCTAGTAGAAAAACACCGTTTAAAATAAATAAATTACATTCAAATTTAAAAAATTGCCCCAAAAGCATTGTTCATTATATTTGAAATCACTATGCCAAATTTGGAAAAGATTAAAGTAATAGTAAAAATTTTAGAATTTTGGGTATTCGCCTACCTTAATTGGTTTTACTTACATTTAAATTTTTTTTCCTCAAACTATCCTATAGCATTTATTACTGACTATCCTATCGGATTTATTACTTTCAAGTTTGTTTGTTTTTTTGACAAGTTTTTTTTACTATCCTATAGGATTTATTACTGAAAAATCTTGCTACTCCCAACAAAGGGATATAGCTTAGCAATGATTATAGTTTAAGCAATTATATTATAAAATTGCTGTAATACGATAATACAAAATCAAAATCGTGAGGCGATATCCTTATTGTACTTTTGTAGTCAATCAATACATACTCAATACTTCACCTCTTATATATGCTGGTAAACTGTACTACTAAAAAAAAAAAAAACTCAATGCATCGACTTTTACTAGCATACAGAAAAATCACACAAGTCGCAATTTTACAAATATGCTCTCTCCTCAAAGCTATTGGCTGCAAGTGCCTAAATAGTTCCCTCTGTCTAGAGTCTAGACCAATACACCAGCATGGAGCTTGGAAGACACCTTATACTAGTTCTAGAAATAATTTTAATTTGCTTGTCAAATATGTAAAATGTCATCGCAAATATTACCATAGCGTTTCAAATTTTTATAATGAGTTCTAGGAACCAGTTAAAACGCAATCATTGGAAATGAATTGTAACATTCGTCATTTCAGGGAAACATTCGGAATCACGAGTTTTAATGAGTCACCATCACCGGCATCTGAAAACCACCATTATATCCGTTTTATAGCTGTAATAAAACTATATTCGTTTCTTTAGAACTGATTCCAGAATGTGGTGTTAACAAAAGTTTACCTTTGAAAATACTTGGTTCGTTGTAAAGGTTTTTAGGTTTTAGTTTGAATTTCGTCGCACTAGAGCTACACGAGGAGTATTGGGTATTGGCGACTGGCGTCGCATTTTAGAACCACAGTCAAGAGACGATCCGACACCTGAGTAGGCACCCAACTCAACCGTTAAGGGCGATATCGTACGCAGCGTTAGCCGTTAGGACTTTGAAGGATATTTAATGTGCACTCCCTCCACACGGGGTATTATTAGTAGGACATTTTTCACTGCACGGGCTAGTTCGTTGTAAAGCTTATGATACTTTTAATGCATACATGGATTACTAGAAATATTATAACGTACACATTTTGGTTTATTAATTTAAGTTAGGCATTTATAAATTAATGGTTTTTATGCATTGAATAAAAAAATAAAATGCTTTTAATTATTTAAAAACAAATGCAATTCTGCATATGCTTTTATTACAATTTTTTCCAGCAAAATTTACAATACAATCAGTAATCAGTAACGGTCCCACAACTTCCTTGCGGGCTGAAAATTGACGATATCTAGAGCCAGCTTGAACCGATAATCGATATTGTTTAGAAGAGGGGAATTCTCCATCAAGC
The DNA here is from genome assembly GCA_023701765.1 of Hylyphantes graminicola. NCBI lineage: Eukaryota > Metazoa > Arthropoda > Arachnida > Araneae > Linyphiidae > Hylyphantes > Hylyphantes graminicola. The sequence goes on from CM043116.1 coordinate 6,248,859, forward strand.
AATTTTATAATATTCTCGAAATAAATGCCTAGAAATTGATGATAAAAAAATTAATTATATCTCGTGGGCTTTGTAAAGAGGAGAGGGGGTGAACAAATTTCTTATAACTATCGCCTACTTAACGAAAATGTAGGGAGAAAACTTGGTTAGAAATCCAGCCACTGTATACTGTATTGCAATTAAACTAAGGTATATAATTTTATATCTTTAGTCATCTATCATCAGAAACCAGCTTTGAATGATTATTTTTTTACTATGCAGGTGTGGATTTTTTTTTAAAAAAATTACATTAATTTTTATTAATATTTTTGCTGCACAAAAAATGTTTTAAAGAAAAGCTTTGAAACTAAAATTCTATCATCTATCATTATAATTAACTTATTAATCATTAAAACTTGTCAGTAATGGTATTCTTATCCTGTAATTTTTCTCCAATTTTTGTATTTCAAACAACTAAAAATTCGTTGAAATACAGATTCTGAGATTACGACCCTAATTCCCCCAGCGGTTTCATGCCAGCTGGAGAAAAAAATGATAGATCGATGACAAATATACAGTAGACAGATGCTTCTTTATCCAGTGCTGTTATCGTCTTCTGATTGAAGACCAAAATTATGAGCCTTTGCCAGCGAGTCGAGTCTTTCTTTCAAGAAAAGAAATTTATATATAAAAAACCCGATTCGTATCAAAATCTGTGCCGCGCGCACTAACCCCCAAAACAATATTTAATCTAGTTATTACAAAAGTAAATTTATGGGAGTATTTCAAAGTCCTTATTGCAAGTCAAATGTTTCATCAGTTCCGAGAAAATGAACTTGATTCTTCCTGATTGATTTCCAAAAACGCATCATGAGGTCACATGATATTTTTTACGCAACCCTTTCGACACTCACACATCTGGCATCACCGCAAAATCATGTGATCGTTGTTGTTTGTTTCCATTAAAAAGGAGAGGAATTTTTGTCATCGCTTTTGTTTGTCTCACGAACTATCCCGTTTTATTATCCGAGTTTCATCTGTTTGTTTTCAATTAATATCCTGCGACTCGGAAAAAGACTGAAGGTTCGTATCTGGCGAATAACATTCTCTGTTTATTTTAGGAACGTTGATAAGGGGAAAAGTCCCTGGTTCGGTTGCATCATCATCTCTTTGGCTTCTCATCCTTCGTTGAAGTTGGAAGAATATTTATCATTGTTAATCTTGATTTCTCTAGAGAAACAGCAGATCTTCTTGTTATTTAATTTTATTTATTTGTGTTAAATTTTAATTTAATTTAATCTTTTGCATTATAAGGAAGCGTATATAGTTTAAAGTAAGAATTTTATTTGTAAACATGTATAAAAAAATACGTATAACATCAAAAAGCGAATATATTAAAAATAATACTGTTTGTGATTGTGCTAAAATGTAAAATTATTTGGTTATAATAAATTTTTTAAATATTATAGGCTACCTTATCAATCTATGGAACTTTTTATAAATTGTGAAAGTTTAAATTAAATATTTCTGCTATATTAAAAAAAAATGGAGCAAACTTAAAATTCATCTGTACAATGTGCAGTATAGTCAACGTTATTTCAACCAAGTTTTTGCTTTATGTTTATTTAAAGCCGTTGAATGACTTAGCAGTTTATTAGTGAACATTACTTTTGTTTCATAATTTTGTGTTCTAGTGGCAAGTCATTGTAAGTAAGGTTATTAACTTTTTTGTATCTTCTATTTTGATGTAAATGATTGCTGTCTATTAATTGTGCTTTTATTTTACAGGATGAGGCAGCTAAGCTTTCTGTTGTGTGTTGCTTGTGTATTGTGCGTGACTGTAACAAATGCTTTTGTGTCTGAAGTAGATGTGATTAAAGAAGAATGGGAGGCTTTTAAACAGCAGTTTAGTATGTATATTTTAAATTAGTACACAGTTTCTTTTATTTTTTTTTAACATGTATCTATAAGATCATTTACTGTACTTCTTTAAAAACATGTTTCAAAACTTAACCTAGGAAATTGAATTTGTGAGGAAAAATAATAAATAATAAAAAAAAATCTTTACTAAAGCATTTTGAATATCATATGAATGTATATTTTAAATATTAAATTAAAAAATTGATTCTATATGTGCAATATATTATAACATAAGACAGAACATTTATAGCATAAAAAACAAGTTATTGTTGTAACTTAGTTTCTATATTATTTATGAAGATACCATTTTATTTCAAAATGTACAGTAATTGTAACTTTATTAAGCTATTTAAAAATTTATTCCCTAACAAAAGTGATTATGAGAATTTTCCAAGTACGAAAATAAGTCTTGATTCTATGCATCTATGACTTTTATTTAAATGTCTCATTCTAAATTATATGTCATTATATCAAATATAATATTTGTTATTTATCTATTCACAGAAAAATTATATGAAGAAGTTGAAGATTCATTTAGGTTGAAAATATTTATGGAAAATAAGCATAAAATTGCTAAACACAACACGCTATTTTCTCAGGGTAAAAAATCGTACAGTTTACAAATGAACCAGTTTGGAGATTTGGTAAGTTTTTTTGTTTGTTGTACTTTAATAATCTCTCAATTTTAGCATTATTCAAATGTGAATATTTTTAAAGTTTTTTCAATTGATATTATTTTTTACAAATGGATTTCCTTTATTGATAAAAGTAAGAACTTGTTCATTTCATGGTTAATTATTATATAGGTAATTAAATTTAAGAAAAAAAACATTTTTTCATTGCTCACTGTAGTGTTTTATATTATTATTTTACAATTATCTGGTACTCAGTACTTATTACCAACATGAATATTCTCTTGTAGCTCTAGTGCAACGATAATTCAAGCTTAACTAAACCAAGTTGAATATTGTGATAGTGAAACTACTTGTGAATTGAATTTATAACTTAAAGATAGTGCAACTCAATTTTTCTAATATAAATGTCCAAAAATGAGGCTAAAAATGTGTGTGATAAACACTGTCTTAAAATACAAAATAAATCCTATAAACACTATAACAAAATTTATTTATGATATCATCTGACAATTTATCTAGAGGTTGGTTCATGTTTTTATTAAATCAAAATAGTAATATTTTATGGGGAAAAAAAACCTCTAGATAAAGAATACTGGTGAAAACATCAAATCCAATTTAGCATGTTAATTGCCTCACCAAAAAGTTCCAGCTCTCACTTTTTACATATCCAAGATGTTTGGAAGCCAGTTGGTTTATAAGATTCATTTTGGATGAATTAAATTTTGTGGAGTCTCACTAGAAAAGATTAAACAAATTTGATAACAGACATCTTGATTAGTTACCTAAATTATTGCAATTACCTGAATTAATTCAATTATTGCAATATAAGTATTACCTATAATAGTCCAAATCCTAAAACTCCTAATAGTTGTAATTCCAAGTTTATGAATAGGCATGTTTCATGTCTTGAGTGACAACAGTTCCAGCGATATTGTTTTCATTTACGGTCCTGTTAGAATACTTAATGTATATTGTTATTAACATTGTATAGTAATAAAATTAAAAATAATTTAAACTTTGAAAAACCAATGCTTGATGCATTTGTATGCATTTTAAACATCTCATCATAAATACAATCAAAATTTTTCCAAAATGTATCTCAATTTTCCATCATAAATTTAACTTATGGACAAAAGTAATTTTCAGTTTCATAAACAATCCAATAGATTTTTGGACAAAATAAGCACTACTTGCTAATTATAGTTTTGATTATTGTAAAGGTGTAATAGTTAGCAAGAATACGAACAAGTTGCACAAACAGAACTCTAAAATAAAACACATTAGTCGAAGACTAGCATTAAGAATGAAACTGAAACAACCAATAAAATCACAGAAGCTCAAAAATAAAAACTAGAAATTTACTTCGTCTTCTTAAACCAATTGGATTCCAACTGTATTATGTTTCCTCCTTTGCAGCTTCACCATGAGTTTGTGAGCACAATGAATGGATTCCAGCGCAACTACAATGCCACCAAAGCGACCAGTGGCTCCACCTATCTGAGTCCTGCCAACGTAAAAGTCCCCGATTCTGTGGACTGGAGGGAGAAGGGATACGTCACCAAAGTCAAGGACCAAGGGCAGTGTGGATCGTGCTGGTCGTTCAGTACTGTGAGTTGTGGGGATTTTTCTGTTTTAATGTAGAGGTTGATTTAGATTTTTTTTTTTTTAGAGTATGTTAGATTATACACTCCTTGCCAACCTAAGTTGGGTAAATAGAAATATGCTATGGAGAAGATCCTTTTGCGAATGTTAAGAGTTCCATTAATAATTTGTGAATCCACCCAGAAAACATGTTTAAAACATTTATTTCGCTTAAGGTCTAACAGGTTTGAAGATAATTGAAGAAAATTTGGAAATTTTATTGGAATGAAAAGTGTATTTTGATGAAATTGTATTCAGATCATTTTGTATGTAAATATTAAAATACAAGAGTTTCCAAGTAATGGACCAACCGCGCTTTCCCCCTGCCTTTTTAATCTTTGTTTTTACCCAAGTTAGGCTGGCACGGGGTGTAGAAGAATATTTTTTTAGGGTGAATTATGTGGTATAGGAAAGGGTGAAGTTTTGGTGCATAAGGTTATCAAAATATTATACCTCAGAAGGATAGACATAAACCCATCAAACCAGCAATATATATATATATAAAATTTTAAAATTTGATGTGTAAAGGAATAATATTTGTAATCATCTGCTGCAAAAATATAATTATAAGAAATTATATTGGTTAGTTTTTAAAAAAATCTAATATCCTGTAGTGAAAGCAAGTCTAAAGTTCTAATTAAGCAATCTAAAGAAAGTCAATTTGCTTATCCCTCAGTGAGTTAAAATGATTTATTCAACACAGTTAATGATTTGCTAAACTTATATGAACTATAATTAAAAGCATACATAGCATAAAGCCTTAAACAATTTGTTAGGTTTTTTAAAGTAATTTTTATTTATTTAATATTTTTTAATAATAATAAATGAAAATATTTTTTTTAATAAACACAATTCTAGAAGTTCAGACTCCTAAACTGGGTTCTTTGTTAATTGTTGTTACTTTTTTTTTTCAATGCTATTTAGTTTACCATGTCTTCCATTTCTGACCACCTTTCCTTTACCCAATCAGACTGGCTCCCTGGAAGGCCAACACTTCCGCAAGACTGGCAAGCTGGTCTCTCTGAGCGAGCAGAACCTTGTCGACTGCTCTGGAAAGTACGGCAACGAGGGTTGCAACGGAGGACTCATGGACCAAGCTTTTGAGTACATTAAGGACAACAAGGGCATTGATACTGAGGAGTTGTACCCCTACAAGGGAAAGGTAAGAGTGTATAGTATTTAGAGTGATAATGTATTTATTTTCTAATGGGATTTTAGCAGGGCCTGTTCTAGGAAATCATGGATTATTGGCATAGGTATATGGACTATAGGCACAATCTATTTTTGGGGCCCCTTTATGGAAAATGTTGTGTATGATTTCCTGTAATGATGGTGCTATGTGATGTGTTAAATTTTTGCTTCAATTTTATAGGCTTCCTTAAACACATTGATTAAAACAATCACGCAAGGTCTTGTTTTACTTTTGCTAATGTCTCAGTCAAAATTGAGCAAAAAGCAAAGTGGATTTTTAGTTTTCTGATATTTTGCAGATTTACAGCATTCAGAATAATAGAAACTGAAATTTAGGGGCCCTTTAAAATTCGGAGAGCCTGAACAGGCCCTGAATTTTAGTTAATGTTATTACTACTTTTTATCAAATTATTAAAAAATCATCGGAAAAGGGGACTTTTTTTGTAAACAGTGTTATTGGTAAATTTTTTTGCTTAATTAGGAAGGCAAGAATTACTGTAAGTTTATACATTCTTGGTTAACAATGAAATATGCAAGTAAAATATGAAATCTCTTCTAAAGGCTAAATTCAGACATTAGTAAAAGTAAAATATGACCTTTCTTTAAAAAAAAAAAGTAATGGTCATCATATTTGTAAAGGCATGAAGGCTATTTTAAAAACTATATCGCTGTTGTTCCGGGTAAAGAATTTTTTAGAATATAATATACAATGTGATCCTATAACTTTCAGGAATATCCCTGTTGGTATTTAATTTACTGAAGCCATTTTTCTTATTTTATATGTATTTAAAATAGCAGCGAAAATGGTTTGTTGTCAATTGTTAAATGTACTCAGTGATTCATATTTGGTTATCCTCACAAGGTTAAAACTACAGTATTGCAATGTTAGCAAAACCAGGAAGCAGACTTCTATTTCAATAGTTTGCTGAAAATGGTTGAACTGCATCACCAAAAAGCATTTAAAATTTGTAAAAAGTTTTTACTCTATTTTGAAAAGGTAGAAACAGCTCACATAATAAAAAAAATATGTAGAGAGGACATAAATAAATTACATCACACTCAGAGGTGGGAGGGAGGAGTAAAAAAAGTCAAAATTTTGCCTGACGTAATTTATGTACGTCTCCAGGAATAGAAGGAATTATATCAGTAATTACATTAGGTTATGGTGCACACTTTTTTGTGTTTTCAATATTAAATCTAACATAAGGCATTATTTTAGTTGTTTCTTTACAGTCCCCAAAAATACCTCAGTTAATTTTGGAACAAAATGCATGTATCTTTACTTTTCATCTTAAATAAACTTGTACATAATTGATTCTTAACTATAATATCTCAAACTTTCCATGCGATGCATTAAGGCATGATTACACTTTGTAACTAAAAAATTAAAATAGTGTTAGAAATACTTTCGCGTTCCTCACATTTCACTTATCTTCCATGCAGCAAGGCCGTTGCCACTACAAGAAACAAGCCAAGGGAGCTACTGACACTGGATTTGTGGATGTTCCCAGTGGAGATGAGACTAAACTGCAAGAAGTCGTGGCTACAGTTGGACCTGTGTCGGTTGCCATTGATGCCAGCCATGAAACTTTCCAGTTCTACAAAACCGGTAAAATAGAATGTGCTAAAATAATCACCTCTTTACAATACATGTATATCAATGAATTTCAGCAGTTGATTTCGTTTTGATGTAGGGGAGAGTGTTGTACCTTGGGACGCTTGTACCTTGGGACACTGACAATTTCTAAGAATCTATTGGCAATATTCATACATTTTTTATTTCTAATAGTAGCCTTAACCAAGAGACATCATCAAAATAAAATTTAACACTAGCATCATTGAATTGAGGAATTGGTGACAAAAAATTATTTCATTACCCCAAAGTAAATATTTTTCTCATTCTAATATAATTTTTTACCTTTGTACTTTTACAAAAAGTCAAAAGCATTTTATTTTCATCCTAAAAGAGAAGATTTTAAAATATTTTGGTTATGAGTAAATAATGCTAATGCATTTAGATTGGCCACTATCTTGCTTTTATTTAAACCAAGTAGTGTGTTGTACCTTGGGACAGTAAAGCATATTGTATCATCATATAATGTTAAATAATTTGGACTTGCAATTTTGCTGTATAATTTAAAGTATACTTGAATTGTGAAGTTTTATTTGTGTATTTCCTTGAAAAAACAATAAAATTTGTTTCCTGACACAAATTAGTTCAAGTGTATGAATATTGACTGAATTATAAAGTATGTCCCAAGGTCATATCACAAGGTCATAACAACATCATATTGTACCTTGGGACAATTTATCCTCTCTACTTTAAATGAGTGACAATTTTTCAATTTCAAGCTGCCAGAATTTAAAAAAATATATTATAGAGGAATATATTGGTGTGTTGAAATGCTGCTTTTAAATTTTTATTTTGACTATAATTATCGAAGAAAAAATTAAAATGTAAAAATTGTCCCAAGGTACAACACTCTCCCCTATCTGATTAGTAGATTTCTTTATGCTTTGTTAGTAGCTTTAATTAATTTTATGCTTTAATTAGAGTTGTCTTTGTGCATCTGAAGCAATTCAACTATTATGAAAGTAGAATCTTATCAGTCCCAAAACCAGTTGTATTCCTCTTTTTGTAAATATTGGTTCTTACTTCTTAAGTAAACTAAAAAAGGTGATTGAGAATGTGAAATAGAATGAATTCATTAAATTTAAATGTTCCGAATTTTAAAAATTGAAGTTTTATGGCTTTTTTTAAATTTAACCCTGTAATACGTGATTTTTTTCATCCTGAAAAAATATATCTGAATCTTTAATACATACATTATGGGAAAAAATACTTAAAAAAATTAACTGCATTAGAGTTTAAAAAATTTCAATTTTTAAAATTTTTGCCATATGGCAAAAAACTACACAATTCTAATTTTGATAAGAATGATTAGAAAACTAAAAAATATATTTTAAAATAACCCTCTTGAACTACAATTATTTTTTCAAAACAATTTATTTGTATTTAGTACTAATATTATTATACTTTTAATACAGCCAAAGACGTAATTTCACAACAGTTAATAACTTCAATCTTTAATTTTGAATACACTTTTACTACTGTCATCTATGAGGGTTATTAGTAACTACAACTTCAAAATGGAATGTAATTGATGAAAAAACGGAAGTTTGTCGAGAGGGAGCTCTACTTCAACAGAATAAAGGGTATATACTTGAGGGTTGAATCTTTTTGATTTCTACCTTTGTTAGGATCTCTTTATTTTAAAATATGTTAGTTAGGATGCATTATCTTGAATTGACTACAATGAGACCATTACCCAACCATTCTTAATAATGATATTGACTTTTTTCTCCAGGTGTGTATAATGAGAAGGAATGCAGCAGTCAGGAATTGGACCATGGAGTCTTAGTTGTTGGATATGGGACTAGTGATGAAGGAGGGGACTACTGGATTGTGAAGAACAGGTGACGACTTGTTTTATACTTTAATTTAACTCTATGAGTTGGTGAGATTTTTATTTAAAGTGTAAACTTGTTTTCACTTCATTAAATTTTTGGACTCGTTAATTAATTTTTTGATAATTCATTAATTTTGTTTGATAATTTTATGTTCATTCTGTTATAAATCTGAATGGTTTTAAAAACCTCCTCATCATCTAAAATTTAAAAAAAAAAAGTTAAGTGTGCTGTGTTTAGTGTTGGTAAAATTAACGGGTACCATGATGGGGTTATAGGCAGTTCTACCAAAATAACTGTTGATACATTCTTTCTTCACCACTTAAGCAATGCAGCCAGTTTTATATTTTTAATAACCATGGATGAAACGAAGTTAATGGATGAGAAATCCACTTATTACTATGAAAACCATAATTTTGTAGAAGATATTTGTTAAAAATAGTATTAGTTCAATTTGAAACTAAAATATATCTGCTTTTTTTTGGGGGGGGGGGATAAATCTGTTTTGGGGAACATATATGTATTTTGAAACCTTTTAATACTTTTAGATACATTTTTTAAAAAAACATATCGATTGCTCCAATCACCTTGTCTGATAATTTTCTCAACTGGCTCTACACAGTTTAAAAAGAATAATAATAGAATAATTCCAAATATTTTGCTTGCCAAACGGTATTACTTTAATATTTTCTGAAACACATATTGGTTTGCCATATTATAATTTTAAATTAGTTATCACAACATCACAGTGACTTTTTTTTCCAGAATTGGTTAGCTTAGTTTTTTTAACCATCTGAGGAATAAGCATATTGTTAAGCATATTGCTGAAGTGTAAATTTGTTTTGACTGCATATTTAAATTAAAAATTTTAACTGAAAATTTAATTTCTTAATTTTTTTTTTAAAAAATATTTTTGTAGTAGATCTTTAAAAATAGCTCCTCCATGCTTTAAATTTGAAAATTTAGTAAAATTATTCAATTAAATTTTTTTAAATTATGTATGTCGACTCGCTAGCATATTAATGTATACATGCATAGACATACATATTTAAAAAGTTATGTACGCCTGTGTCCCTCAGAGTTAAGGGGGAATGGGCGAACTGGATTACGGGTCTCCAAAGCAAAGTGTATCGGTGTTAATCCAATGGAGAAAAAAATATTTTCTCTGCCACATTTCTCCGGCTGAATTGAATATTTTTACAAATGGATTTTTTTATGTGATAAATGTAGCTTACTTAATCCCACTTTTTTAAATGGGTTAGATTTTAAAAAAAAAATTGAATAAATAATTTCACAAAAAGTATTCAAAGCAATTAAAAAAAAGTGGGAATATAAAGACCTCTAAGTTATCTATATTTATTATTTAAAAAAAGTTTGAAAAATTATTTGATGCAGCCGGAGAAAAGTGGCAGAAGAAATGTTGTTCCCGTATGTTTAACATTGAGATACTTGAGTTTGAAGACCTTCGGTCCAGCGCCCAAATTCACCTTTAAAATAAAAAAACTAGAAAATTTTATTTGCCCTTACGATCAATCTGTTTTTCTAATCGTTAAAACACATCCTTTCAGCTGGGGTCCTTCTTGGGGCGAGGAAGGTTTCATCAGGATGACCCGTAACAAGGACAACCAGTGCGGCATTGCAACCCAGGCCAGCTACCCTCTGGTCTGAGATGTTCTATGACTTAATCTTCAAGACGAAAGATTTATCATTTAGATGACTTTCTGCATTTGTGTTTATCCAGTTCTCTCCGCTTTTATTACTTAATAGCTCATCGTGGTTGCATTTTTTCCTTGTTTTTTGTGTGACGGTTGTCTCTTTTTTTTATCTTTTACTTTGTTTTTTTATAATAAAATATGTTTAAATGTATTTTTTTAAATGTAATATTTGTGTACCTCACTCATGTTGAAAAAATCATCATCTTGGGTTTTTTCACACTTTTTTGTGTGACAGTTGTCTTTTTTTTTACCTTGGTTTTTATAATAAAAGATTTTGTTTGAAAGTAGTTGTTTTTTTATGCTAAACATGAAATATTTGTGCTTCTCTGATGATAAAAGAGGATACATAAATTATATAATATTGTTTTTGAAATGATCTGTTTAATGTTATGAGACCTAATTAAGCAAAAATTATAGTTTTACAATATCATACACGTTTGTAATGGCGTAAGATCATAACAAAGCATAATCTCTCAAGCTTTGACAATTATTTATGAAATGAACTACTAATAGTTAATATTGTATTATTTTATTGGAATGTATAAATATGATTTTAGGATAGTTAGCTAAAGATTGCCTACAGTGATACTTTGCGGCTTGACTTTTTTTTTAACTCTGAAGTCTGGGGTTCTATTAATTTTATTAAAACCCTTTCATCAGTACTGGAATTTAATTTTTTTTATCACACTAAATATGACTTAACTAAATATTGTCAAATATTTTTATTCTGTTTGATCTTTGATCAACCAAATAGTTAATTTGCACATTGCTGTTTCGGTTCTTTTTTATACTGTTTGATGCACTCCTTCTATGGGATCTTGTTATCAGCTTACAGATTTGGTATGGTTGCATAGTTCTTTTACCCATTCTTGCTTTCGAAATAAATAAAATCTATCATATGTGTAAGAAAATTTCAAATTTGGAAATTTTAAAAGATATACCAATTTAGTCAGTTATTCCTTGAAGCTGAATATAATTGGCCATTAAATTGTTATTAAAATGATATAAAATAAATTTGGTTTTTTATAAACACCCTAAAAACTTCTAAATAACTATAAAAAAAATTTAGTATTTTAAAATCAAAAAGGTATTGAATATTTTCAATTGATTAAAAGAATTGCTTTTTTTCTGAAGAAATTCGTGATTTCCAATACATAATCTACCTTTAAGTAAATGAAGGTAACGGTGATCAAGACAACTGTCTAAGGGATCTTAATTTTCTGATTTAGAAATACCAGTGATGGAAACTATGGGAACAACACAGACTAATCGTCATGCTTTGAGATTTAACCTTAGACATTAAATTTTGATTTGCATTAAGAACATCATAACATTATATTAATTTTAATATACTGTATCAATAGTTTGACTTATTACTCACGCTTTGATACCGCTTTACGCTTGATAGAACACAGTTTATTTTCGGACAGGAACAATAAGGGATAAACGACTTTCTTTTTAAGACAGGGATCCATTTCAAGCGAAAGTCATTATAGAATAATATTAATAATTTTAAAACTTTTCATCGAGCGTAACTATAACATACATAAACAACTATCTATTAAATCTGCGTGACTGATATAAATCCAATTCGGCAAGGGTTTTATTTTTTGAGACAGTTAGACACACAAACAAAGTCTAACCGGACAGCGGAAAAGCAACAGACGATTTTATCTCACGTTTCCGACAGGCAAGATGTTTTGTTCGAATTCAGGATGTATTTAAAAGTCCTTCTAAAAAGGTGAGAACTAACAATAACAGACTACTATCGGCATAAAACGGTGTTTACTTAATTGAAATATGTACCGTTTTGTTGCTTACTACGTCACAATTGTTTTTTAGCAGTGCAACATAACGTAAACGAATGTTCCGTAGAAAAGGAAAAACTACATCAGATAGCCTATTCATCGGATTATCGGAAAATTGTCTGCATGTCGTTATGTTCTTGTTTTAGGCTTTTGACCCCCTTTTGCATCAATATGTCTGTCACGTGTGTTCCAGTATCGAATAAATTATACACTAAACGAGCAAGAACAATCGAAGATTTGCATCAGGCGTTGCGTTATTAATATTGTTGTCCCTTTGGAGATTTTCAATTTTTTCTCAGGGAGGAACATAACAGCCTTAAAATTCGGGTAATAAGGTTTCAAATTGATATGTTTACTATGGAGCAATTATAATGTATTTTTTATATCATCGTCCTGCATTGAAATAAATATGATCAGGTTAGCCAGAATATAAGAAGAACGTAAAGATATCATCAGTACTGAAGACAAAAGAGAATATATTTCAATTAAAATGTTTTATTTAATTAAAAAAAAGCAATATCGAATATTCATAGTAAAGTAAGGAAACATATCGAAATAATAAAACTGAAGAATGTAGAGTAATACCCTTGGATAATTACAGCGCTGCTTCATCACATACTGTTTTAGTCTGTTATGTGGTAGCTTTCCACCGTTAAGACTACCCACGCAGTAAAAGTGGATGTACAGAACCCGCAAAACTCCCGTTCAGACGTCTTTGCTGTTCTTCTGCTTCTGCTACTACAAGAACCGCATCGGAAATGTTTAATCAATTGGAGCTTTCACACAAGACGGGGGAAAATATCACATTTCCGTTTTTTCCCCCACCGATATTCGGTCTTGTAGCGAAAATGTTAAGGCTATATTTAGTGACCTTGTATTGGACAACACATTTACCGTCAATATCTAAGTTTACACCTGAAATGTGAAAGTTTCAATTCACTTAAATTACAACTTCTTGAGCGAATATCGTTAAAAAAAAAACGTAACTACGATATTTTTCTTTCTCCGGCAAGTGAAAAGTCCCAATCGATTTAACATTGTCGCTGATGTCACACGACACCGTAAGTAATACAAAAAAAAAAAAAGAAAGGAACTATGCAGGAACTATACAGGAACCTGAACCTATGTGTATTAAAAAGAGTCAAATCCATGGTAGCTTTCCACCGCTATCACTATCCATGCAGGAAAAGTGGATGTACAGAACCCCCACAATGATTGAATAAAAGAAGAAATATACTAACAAAGAAGCTAAGAAAAATCTATTGCCTGACTTGCTCGGAGAAAGTAAAAATTAAGATCGGGCAGTTATAATTTTTAAAACTTGACCCCGAATGGGCAAATTATTTTTTTAGTTTTATTTAAAGAACTAAGTAACTGGTTTTAGGAAAATGTTTCACTGTTGGTGTTGATAATTATACAACATTAGAATCAAAATATGGCAAATTGATAATCTGCATAATTAGTACTTTACTAATGTTTGTTAAATATTTTAGCACTAACTTTATTATGTAACTTGGGGCACGTAAAAATTTTGTCCAGACAAATATTATTTTAATGACTTATCTGACTATAAGTAAAATAGTTTTTAAAAAATTCTAACTGTGCTAACAACACGTTCCGATGTAAATTTTGTCAAAAACAAAGCGACGGCCGTGAGTAGTGTTTTCATTTCGAATAACCACCACCAGCTGCCATTGTGTAATTGAAACGTGATTGTGTGTTTGCGCGTCATAATAATAGCACGCGAATCGAATGTGTGGACTTCCGCATATAAACACTCAAGGACACACATTTTAAATACGGTTGGTCCTTAGTTTCTTGTTACTATGGTTACGATGTTTTTATTCTAAATGTTAAGTGACATAAAGGGTTAGGGACGGCAAATAACGGTTGAGGGGATATTTTTGATAATGGGTCAGTTTTGTACTATGAAACAAGAGAAGTACATTTAATTCAAATAAATTACAGCAGAGAATAATTACAGATAATCTACATGTTTATCTATGGTATTCGAACTTATAATTATCGTGTTATTATTTTCATTATAATTTTATATTTAATTATAACTAGTGAACTTTTGCTGCTGCTAGACAGTTCAGATATTAACTTAAAAGAAATTACAGTAGAAAACTATAATTACAGATAATATCGATGCTTATGAATGCTAAAAAATATATAAATAAAAAAATATAATATATAAATAAAAAAATATACGCTATATTTCCAATAACCTCATTATGACGTTCAATATTTACTAGGAATACGTAGTTTTTATAATTTTTTTGTTTTTCAGTACCAGCTTAAAACCTAAAAAGTTCGATGACAGCTACCCTTGCCACTTGCGCGTTTTTTTGCAAAAACCTTATTATGACGTTCGCCAGGTATTGGAAACTAGTGTATCAAATTTGAAGTATCTCTTTAAGTTCGAGCTATAGAGTGGTTTCAAACACAGACGAACCACAGCTCAAAACCCACTTATTTTTTTTTAGAGACAACACCTATCCACCGTGTCGAAAACAGAAAAATCTACATTTCGTATTTTCGACCCCATCGCAAAACTCATTACCTTACATTTTAATTAGGTAATTGAAAGTAAAAAGCATTTTAAGACGAGTTTTGATGAGTTACAGCAGATGGAGCAGTTACTACACCGAACATAAAAAAAAAAAAAAAAGAAACTCTAGCTTTCAACATTTTACCTTGCCTTTTTTTCATTAGTATACTTTTTTTTCTCAGTTAAGTTTCGCGAGTTGCCGTTATCTTCAAAAATAGGTTATTTACCTTGACTTCTTGTTCTTGTGTGGTTTTCTTCTCTTAAAACGAGACGTTTCGAAAGCTGTTTTTTCAAATTCTTTAAAAAAAAATCAGTTTTGAACAATGTCTTCTCTGATGTGTTTAGCGACTCAGAAGAAATTGCATGTAGTTTTTCCGAAGAAAATTATCAATGTATTTTCACTGGCCTCGATTCAAAAAACAAAGCATACATCTTAGAATTTTTCCAAGAGCTGTCAGCGAATGTGTTAACAGCTAATTTTGCAAGTGACAGGTATATTTTATTTTAGACCTACACTCCAAAATGTTGTGCATGCTTGATTTATAAAAGGAACAAGTTACAAGACTTCCGCATTAGCAAATTTGTTGTCATTTATGTTAAATGGCAGTTATGGTAGCATTTCAAATTTTTCATGCTTGAATTACAACACTAGGCCACAGTGAAATTATGTAGGAAAATAATCAAATTAGAAAAGAACATGAACACAAAAACCCCAATGATTTTTTTATTCTAGTTTTTGAAATATTGGTGTTTTTTTATGCTAATAAATAGCGAGAAAAATCTATGTCAAAGTTTTAAAAAAATAGTTTTGATAGCGCGATTACACGTCGTCAACTTCGGCTTCAACTTTCATTTCAACTTGACCTTGAACTGGTTCAAGGTAAAAGTATTACATGTAGATCTTCTACACTCAGTTGAAACTGGTGTTCAAGGTAACGAACCCATCTTTTTTCGGTTTTTCTTCTCGACTTCAAAGGAAAGGTTGCCATAAGGAAAATAGCAAACATCTTGGCGTGTTATCTCTTTTTTAAGTGATCCTTCGAAAAAGTATGTAAAACATCAAATTGAATTGTATGAGTTTTTCTTAATTTTTTTTATTTAAAACAGGACGCATTCATTATTTTGAAAATAAAATTCAATCACATATATGAATGAAATTAAAAATTTGACACTGTAAAATATGTTGATGATAAAATGTTTCTATGTTAATTAAAGTATTCAAACTCTTATTTATATCTTACCCGTGATCAAAACAATTAATTTTTAAACAAGATTTTGTATTAAAATGCTGAAACCTGGTTGGAGTTATTAGCTTAATCAGTTATTTTAATACAAATAATTTCGAAATTTTTGGCGGACAATACCGAAAACGCTTTTTTATTTGACCTGATTTCAATCAGTAATACTCCGTCATTAAAAGATTTAAATATAAGTACGAAAAAGAACAGTCATCAAAAAAACAAAAATAATCCAGAAAAAAATGCACTTTCCTATACACTTTAAAACAAAAAAAAAATTCCCGGTAAAATATTAATAATGGGCAGGGACCGGCAGCAGAGATTCCAGTCATGTCCCGTTTTCTTTTTTTTAAATTTTTTTAAACAGTCATGCCCCTTAAAGATGGTACAAATAGTTAAAAACTGCACAAATACTGGTACCGGAGTACCTTCGTCCAGCTTTACACGGATCTTCTTGACAAATAATTATTTTCTCGCAAAATTGTCTATGCATTACATGAAAAAAAAAACAAGATATACTTTCGTACACACAAATGTAATGCTGTAACAAGCAGCAATCAAAATTTCTTCATCCATATCTCAGCTGATATTCACAAACACTGAATAAAATCGCCCCGTTATACAATCACTCGCCAACTTCACGCCAACAAAGGTCGAATGGTTGAAGGGCAAATTGTACAAGCCGGAGTTGAAAACAGAGTTGACAACGGAGTTGACGATGTGTAACTGCTGTATCAAAGTTTTTTTTTTTTTTTTTTTTGAAAAATGTACTCTCTTAAAACAATCAAAGTAAATTTAACTCAGTCTGATTTAATTTTCACTCTTTTCAGTGTCGAAAATGCACTTATCGTATTGGAGTGGATTTAAAACTCCGTCAGGATCACTTCAAACGAGTGCTTTTAACTCCGTCTGAGTTAATACTCACTCCTTTCCAGTGTCGAAAATGCACTTATCCTATAGGAGTGGATTTCACTCTTTTGTTTTAAGTGTCTATATAATAGGCCATTTTTATGTAAGTTTTGATACTAAGCAAGAATATACGGTTAACTGTTTTTCTCTCTCTCTACCTTTTTTTTGTAAAGTCGCATTTTTCGGTTTTTGAATATTTTTGTAAAAAAAACTAGCTTAATATTGTTCGACAGATGTAACCTGCTCGGGGAGAATGATATTTTTGTGTGGTCGAATGCGGAATTAAACTGGCACTCTTCCGATCTTGGAGGTCGCTGCGCTCGTAAATGAGAGAAAAGGTGCGCCAGGTATTATCCACATCCACACGTGTCTTAAAATTATGATACAACAAAAAAACAGGAGAACACGTGGCAAACTGATGGGTTCCCAGAATTTCGATAGTTTGCAATCACACACACATAGCTTTGACAGTAACCTTTTATTCATTAATCTAAACTAATCAATGTGCATGATTCAGGTTTTAATTAAAAATGAAATGCTAAAAAAGCAAATTCTTTCCTGAGCCCCGATCGGTGAATCTACGTCACTTGAAAGCAGAGCAGAGAGCTTCGGTCGAAGGAAAACGGGAAAGTAAACAGAAAGGAATTACGTCACAAAATAAGCCAATTTGCTTTTGAAAAAAAAAATGGACGGTTTAAATATTCAAAGTTTACTTTCACACTTGCTAGTTTTTTTAACCATAAATCTTGGCTAGAATAAATAAGGATATAATATTTTTAATTTCTTAGATCAAACAATATCTGTGGCAAATAATCAAAATAACAGAAACAGGACCTGATGATTGCCAAGGCTTTAGGCCCGTTATTTTAGAGGGCCCCAAAATTGGCTGTAAACATGTACATTTTGATTGTTCAATAGCAATAACTACAATAATAATTGGCTAATATTGTAATATTTGACGATTGACGTCCTAACTTTTATGGATCATAGGCACAGAAAGCGTCTGTAAAGGCCAACGAACAGCTGAAGAAGAAGAAGAAGAAGAACTTTATTTGAGCACATGATGTTGGCCGTCCAGGGGCCCCAAGGCCCGTCAGGACGACTCAAAAAATACATAATTGTGGAAATACAAAATTTTAAACATAAAACAAAGAAGCACGGCACTTGCGTGGCAACAAAAATATAAAACAGTATAATTGTGACAAAACAGAAAGAGGTCGGTCAAACTTATAGAAAATTGAAACAAAAGGCACATAGCAGCTGTATTAAATAGAAACAAATTAAAGAAAACAAAGTTTTAACATTTTACATTATTTACAAAACTTAAAACAATTCATAACAATGTAACTGACAATAATTTAGTTTAAATTAGAGTTTAACAAAGATTCTTCATCGGAGTTTAAAATGTACATTTTTAGGTTTCGTTTAAAATTTGTTAAATTTACTGCATTTTGTATATTTTCTGGTAATGAATTAAAAATTTTGGGTGCTAAATATGAAAAGCTTTTCCGAAATATTTCTTTATTTAATTTTGGAAAGTCATAAATAGGTTTATTCCTGAAACTGTAATTTACTGGGTCTTTTATTTTACAAACAGATCTATTTTTATATAAGTGAATTCTATTTTATGAAAGTAAAGTGTTAATATGCTATGTGTTTCGACAACATCTCTTATTTAGAATAACTCCTTCGATTAGTTGATGAGATATGATAAAACGTGATGTCATTGTGACTGCCTCGTGTTATATACATTGATTGTCAAAGGTCTTAGGTCTATATGAGTTCACGTGGTAAAGATAAAATCATAGAATAAAATGTTTGTTAGATACTGATATAATATTCGTGAATATTATACCAGTATCTGACATTCCATCAATGGTCAGATACTGATATGAAATTCATGAATGAAGCAACATTTCGAATTTTTTTCAAATATAAAAAGTTTTTAAAATATATAAAAAATTAATTATTCAACAATCTTGCGAAATAACCCGGACAATTTTAAACTGCGGGTGTCTTTCTGGACACTAATTTACATACTGAACGTCGGGTAAGCCAGCAAATTGATTACATAAAATCTAAGATAAGTTTTATTCATTAATTATTCCTGATACTAGGTTAGGTTAGATTTGAATTATCGTCGCACTGGAGCTACACGAGGGCGGTTGGCGACGGGCGTCGTATTTTAGAACCACAGTCAGGTGACGAGCCAACACCTGAATAGGCACCCAACGCAACCGTTAAGGGCGATATCGTACGCAGCGTTAGGACTTTGAAGGATATTTAACTTGCACTCCTTTACACTACACGGGGTATTATTCGTCGGACATTTTTGGCTGCACGGGCCGTTTATCGGCCTAATACTAGGTTATTCTATAATCATACATTATACAATAGGTTCTATCCTGTGGTCCTACATCAATGCATTATATAGTGCTCTATATTACTGCCGTGGTCAGGTAAACTTCAGCTTCCATAATGGCTTGGACCAGGGATTGGAAAGTTACTTTTAAAAAGTAACTCTGTTACAGTTACAGTTACTTGAGTAAAAAAGTAACTCTGTTACAGTTACAGTTACTTAATATGAAAAGTAACGCGTTACAGTTACTTTTACAAAAAGTAACGAATCACAGTTACTTTTTCAAATTCCAAGTTATAAGAAATATTGAAATTTAGCCATTATCTTAAAAAATCAGGGAGGGGGGGTTACAAAAGTTCGATTTTGCCGACATGGTTTAACCAATACTAAATTAGTTATGATTAATAAAAAAAACAAGGGCTTATTAATTAATAAAATTACTCGTTAATTATAATTAATTATATGAAAGGAAGCATTAATTATTAATTTTTAAAATAGATTAATTCATTCATTAAAAAAATTTCAAATTTAATTCCTCCTAATGATTTAAAACTATTAACTTAAGCGCAACTATAAACAATTAAACGCTGTTTAATTAATTTTAATTTATTTAGCGAACAAAAGTTTGGTGAGTCTTGAGGAAATCTAAGGAGGCCTATTTAAATAAATGTTAATTAATAAATATAAGCCTAACATTATATTAGTCACCGCAAATAACATTACAAAATGATAACTAGAAACAAAATAAATTAATAACATAAAACAACAACACAATTAATAACATAAAACAACAACACAATTAATAACATAACATAAAAGATGGCAAATCATCACTTACATTTTATTATTTGAAGACTTTCGTAATTCAAGGTACGTAATTCTGTTTTGCAAAATTAAGTAATTTGGTTATTAGAGAGGGTTAACTAAAATCTATTTTTGAATCAAAATATCATGGATTTGATGCAAAAAAAGACAAATAAATTAAATTACAAAGACAGGGCAGGGGTTTTAAGCAGGGCCGTGTGGTATGTTTTTTTCATATGATGCAAATGATTGAAATGCCGCTCTTGATTTTTAAAAATAAGTTTTCATACTAATTATATTGTAACCAGGGCCGTCGCTAACAAAAATCGGCTGGGGGGGGGGGGGGGGGCGTGTAATAATTAAATATAATCATAATAAATTATTATAATTATGGGGTTAAACTAAAATTGCTTGGTTCGGCTTTATTATTCATTGCGTGGAGGAAACATTCACACATTTTAACAAATTAAGGATATAAATTTTAAACTATGGAAAATACTTAATTTTTTTACAAAATATAAAAAAAGAAGTACTTTTTCAAAATATTTGCTTATGACAGAAATAAAATGCTTTTAAAGCAAAAACGTGCATTAAAAAAAATGTTGCATTCTAAACATTTAATATTACATATGTTTACAAACAGGGCCGGATTAAGCAGTGTAGGGGCCTGTAGGCAGTTGATTTTGATGGGGCTCCCTAGGCTCTCCCTCCCCCCTCTTTTTTTTGGCATAATGCATCATGCCAAGCAATTTTTTTAGTGGACAACATCAAAACTCGCACATGTTAAATCAATAGCATCCAAAATTTAATTTTACAATACTTTTTGTATACTATCATGAACGTAAAAAAGGAATTTATAAATACGACGGAAATCTAAATTCGAACAGAAATACGCAAATGACAGTACATTTAAACAATTACTCACAAAATACTTAAGGTATCCGCCTACGTTAAAATACCCATTTTGATGGATTTCAAGATTTATTTTTTTATTATTTAGCTTAATAGCCCAAATATTCTAGCTTCCAAAATTGCCAGGTGCCAGAAGTTTAATTTTATGGCATCTAGAAACGAAGTTACGATTATTTTAATAATTAACAAAAGTAGTCGAATTCAACCGGAAGTATTATTTCAGAACCGAAACTAAGTTTTTAAACGCTTATATGTAATTAGTAATTATTTTTTCTTAGTTTTTTAATTAATATTTAATATATAAGGTGTTATTACAAAGCTACATTATTTAAGTTTGTTTGTTATCAAATTTGCTTTAGTAATCTGGTAATAAAAATTGTTAATGCTTTAACTTTTCAAAACACAGTTTTTTTTTTAACATTAGAGGTATCAGAACGCATTTATGAGAAATGTAAATTTTGTTCTACAAACTAAACTTTTACTCAAAACATGATTTAGCAAAATGCTTTGTCAAGATCGTGGGTTCGAGCCCCGGCTGAGTCGTCGGATTTTCTGGATGGAAAAATTCTGGGCACGCATGTCATATGATTATGTGGCATGTAAAAGATCCCTGGAGGGTCCATTTGGATTGGGTTCTCTCGTCAAAATTAAATCTCGGCATACTTTAGCATCCACAGAGAGCTCATCATTCATTGTAATCTGTGCGTCAAAATTGGTAGCGAGAGTTGCCTGCATGGTGCCACAAAAAATGGCTCTCAGTTCTGGGGAATGTGCCGAGTCTGCAAAGGCTTGACCGCCAACGTTGCATCCCCATTAGAGAAAAAAAATCTTTTATTTTTATAGATATCTTCACCAATTTTTTTTCCAGCACGTTCATCAAACAGTTTTACAAGCAATGAACTACAATCTTAGGGTTTTTTTTTTATGTAATTTAATTTTTTATAGCAGGTTTTTTTTCAAGGGAACAATTTTTTAAAAATGCAATTTTTTACGAAAGCCTTGAGTATTGAGCTTCAAAAAACAATAACTTTTTTCCTTTTCAATATATATCTTAGATTTTAGTTCATTGTCTTTAACAGGATAAGCACAGTAATATACTCAAAGAAAATTTAGTAACAATAATAATATTTTTTTGCATGTTTTTAAACAATGGAACAGAATTTGTTAGCCTCATTTCCACTAGGAGCCCGAATCCTGAGCATTTCAGGACCAATTTTAATTTCAAACTATAAATATTTTAGTAATTTACAAGTAAAAAAATATTTTCTTCTTGAATTTTAGTGATTAAATTTTTAAGGAAAAATATTTCATTTAACTTTTTACGGGCCCCTATGCAATGCATAATTTTGCCTACTGTCTCTATCCACCCAGACATTGATTTCGTGACCATCTTGACTTTTTGGGGCCCCCTTTAGAGCGAAGTAGCAAAATAAGGTGCTAATTATCAGTAGCTTCTGGTGGTGATTGCAACCCTGGTCAAAAAGTCCCCCTAACATATAACGAGTGGTAATCGTATCCACGAAATAGATAACAAAACCTTCTCCTGGGCTTCTACTACGTGTTGTGATGGGGGGGGGGGGGTAAGAAACAGATGTTTTTTACCCCCTTTTAGGCTTGTGTGTTGACGTGTTGTGTTTGTTTTTCAACTGGATCGATACAAATTCCTGACTTCCAAAAAAAAAAAAAAATCATTCCGGGGCCCCTAAAATGTACGGGGCCTGTAGGCAATTGCCTACCTTGCCTAATTGGTAATCCGGCCCTGTTTACAAAGCAAGAGTAAGCAGTTCGAATTGAAAAAATGTTTTATTTATTGACACGCAATTTAATTGTAAAATTTACATTGGTCATTTTTATTTTTAATTAAAAAAAAATTATAGTTTTTTTTTTACAATTTAGATTATTTTTAAGTACAAGTACATACATAAAAGATAATTTAGCTCCCTAAAATGATACAACAATGATACTTATATAATAAATTTTTAAAAAATAGTAATTTTTTTTACCTTATTTAGAACGAAAAATCCAAGTTTCTTCTAATAATGATAAATCACACGTACGAGCATCAATGCATCGACGAAATAAAACAAAAAACACAATAGACACGGTACGTTTTTCTCTCAAACTCCGACTGTACAGTTAAAAAAATAAATAATAAAGGCAGAAGACTTCCCGAAATCACGTGACCTCCGCACTGATCTGAACTTAGAAATGGATCAAGCTTAGACACCCCTCTCTGATGCTTCCACTGAACTGAACTGAAACTCTGGAAGGAGTATAGAAACACTCGTCAAACGGGTCGGTGAAGCCCGGCAACCCTGTAAGAGTAACCCAACTTTTGCCGCCAATCCTATACTTTACCTGTTAAAATAGACATTTTAAACCAACTTTTTCAAGAATTTTTTAAGCAGAAAATTGATAGGTTATTGCTTTAGGAGGTTCTTTACATAATGAAATTGCGAAAACATGTACTTTTAAAAAAATAGAATTGCGGCAACAATCTTTAAAATTTAAATTCCTTGGAGTACTATTCTTGGCGAGCGATTGGCGACATCCAATGCAAACTGCAAGTCAAGTGTCCATTTTGATCGGCGAGATTATGCCAAATATGGCACATATTCTCCCTAAAGCTGTCGCCAAGTGACCCAAAAAAAAGCTTCACTAGCTTATCATGGGATGATTCTTCCAGAGTTTCAGTTCAGTTCAGTGGATGCTTCGCGGAGGGATGACCTTGTTTTTAGAAGTGCCAGATTGGCGCTGTTTATCGCTCCGTATTTCGCTTCAAGTTACAGTGTCAACATATTTTTTTTTCCTTCTGCAGAGTGTGCGGAAGTCGTAAATCCTTATCTGCCTACATGAGGCCGAAGAATGTGTCAACCCCTAGAGATCAGTGGGGGGTCAACGCTAGCTCATTAGGCAACTCTATTTACTAAGTTTTACAACCTTTTGAATGGGAGGGGGATTGGCAGATGTCAGTGGGAGATGGATGGATGAATGTCTGGGGTGGAAAAAAGTATTTTTTGTGTAAGTGGTTAACTTTAAACGTATTTATTTAGTACTGTATATGTGGATTTACTTTATTTTGCAATTGTTTTAAGAAATAGTATTATTTGTAATCGTTGATAATACTAACGGGACATTCATTTGATAATTATTATCTAAATATAGAATACCAAACTGATATATATATATATATATATATATATTGTAAAAAATAATAATTATAACATTTAACCCGATCATATACCTATGATAAGGGTTTGAAGTTTCGGTAGTTTTAATTAATATTCATTCATGTGATATATTTAAATTAAATTTAATTCATCCATTTCAAGTTTATAATAAATTACACCAATTTAATCATGTTTAATTACTTAAATTATGTTTAAGTCATCAAAATGATATTAAATCTATTAGCGCCGATTTGCGAAAAAATTACCACACGAAAATGATATTTATGCTTTTAAGTTTATCTAAATAATTAAGATAAAAAGATGATTATAGACCTGAACAATTTATGAAGAGAAAATGAAGTTAGCCTAAAAAATGAAGCATTTAAGTTAAAATTGAAATTTAGAAATGAAGGTTCTCATGGTATTAACACAGTCAGTGGTGAAGTATTATTTGGGTTAAGTATTAATTAAAAATATATTTAATTAATTTAAATTATAAATAATAAATTCAAAAGAATTTGTTTTCCATAAATATTTAATTGTTACAATTTATAATACAAAAGTAAACAAATCTTAAAACACAATTTCTTTATAATTTTATGAAGAAAATCATCACAAAATTTTAAACATTTAATTTCCTTTTGTAAAAAAAGTTACAAAAAGATATAAAGTAATGTATTAAAAAATTGCACTTTTAATAACAGTCAATTAAATTGCATTTTTAATAACAGTCAATTATGAAGTAACAATATTTCATTATTGCAATACATTTAAATTTCCCCCAAAGTATCAAAACAAATCATTAATACTAATTTAAATGCATATATTTATTATTTTTATACTTTTAATAATAAGAACTTAATGTTTTAAAAAAAATCATTAATTATAGCTTATTTCAAATTTTAAATACCACATTTCGTCAGTTCCTTCAGATCGTAACAAAAAAAAATCATCTTTACAATTAAACGGTAACCGGAAAAAAAAGCACAGGAAAAAAAAGCATAGGAAGAAAAAGCACGGAAAAAAAAGCACAGGAAAAAAAAGCACACGGAAAAAAAAGCACAGGAAAAAAAAGCACGCGGAAAAAAAAGCATAGGAAAAAAAAGCATAATTAGAATAAACTCATAATTATCGAGATGCATTGTTCATTTAATTATCGAGATGCATCATTAACGTCGTTAATGACAGTAGAAGTGTTTAGACTAGAAATTTGGTTTTTGGCATGGGGGTGAAGTAATAACCTTGATGTAATAATGTTATAATTATTAATTTCAGTAATAATGTTATAATTATTAATTTCAGTAATAATTTTTAATTATTAATTTTAGTAATAATGCATTAATTTTTTCAGTTAGAAAGTTATGGTTTTTGCTACCCAACTTTCATACTTTTGTCCATTTGTCTTTACGTTTGAACGGACATCTGTGTGAAATTCCATCTGTGTACCTGTCAGCGGACTCCCATCAGAGATCCAATTTTCATACTTTTTGTCCGCCTGTCTGTACATTCGGGCGGGCATCTGCACTATTTGTCGGCAAATTCCTTATTGTATTAGCATTGAAATTCAATTTCAAGTAATTTAAATCAATGATTGAAGACAGTTTATTTTGGCATTTAGAAATTTATATTATTTCTGGATGGCTGTGTGTTTGGCCACATTTTTTATGAAAATAATTGTATATTTTGGACTCAAAATAAATTTTATTTTTCAATTCACTACGAAATTAAATTTTTAATTTAAATATTTGTATTTTTAAAAAAAATGAGAAAAGAAGTTGTTGCCAAATTATGAAAGCGAATTATAGCAACCCCACATTTGGAGACATCTGGAGCCCCCTTCAACCTGTTTTCTGAATACAACCCCCACTTCCTAGAAAATGCCCTGGGGAAAGTGCATACCTCCCTTGCGGTTTACTGTTTCTCCCTTAAGCATACATATGGTAAAGACGGCACCAGTGGCTTGTAGTGGCTGTTAAGGGGGGGGGGGGGGGGAAGAGGGGGAAGCATTGTAGTGACAGTCGTAATTTATGGGACAATTCAAGAGCCGGTTCAGGGTTCTGGTCAAAAGATGTTTTTTCTTTATTGGCATTTCTTGTTGTAAAGAATTCCTCTTTGAAATCGAGCCATGGTCATTTTGGAAATCAAATACGATGCGTCGATTTTAGTAATATAAAATTAAATGTATGTAAATCGCTTAAAAAATGTGCTTAATCGGCTTATTATAAAGACTGGTGTTACTAATTAGTCATTTGAAACATTGACTTTCATTCACTGTAATCAAAAAAGATGACTTTGTTTTGACTCAAAACTTTATTTATTGCATTTAAAGACACAAAAAGGATGCGTTTTTAATTAATTAATACAAAGTTTTAATATAAAATTTGTCATGTCACATATAGTTGCAACTTACGATATTAAATTCGTGTTTTTAATGCTTTCGACGCATTACATTTACAAATTATTTAAAATTATTTAATTGTGCTTAGTAAAATCATTCTTCTAAACATATATTTTTTTAGTGAATGTTTTCATATTCACTCTGACCAAATAACTAGCGTAGGTGACGATATTTTATTTCAAAACTAATGCATTTGCAGCCATGTTTTACGTTTTTTGAGTCATGAGTACATTTTTTGGAAACTAAAATATTAACGTTAATTTCCGGCTGAAATCGCTGTAGTTCAGAATATAGATGTTGCTTAATGCTTATTTGTACTTTGATTATTTGCGCAAGATCACATTGTTTGGAGTAAATAATTTTTAAGGGGACGCATTACCCAAAAATTGATCAAAATGTCGATTTTTCAGTTTTTACTTTTTATTATTTACAATATTTTTGTAAGCATTTACTGAAAGTTTCATAATGATATCTTGTGTAAAAAAAGTTATTAAATATTTTCTGGAGTCATTCCCATATGTTTGAATATTTATTTCGTCTGCTTTCAACCTTTTTTTCTCTGTTTCACGTTTTTCAATTCTTGTGTTTAATAAATAACTAAGGCTTTTTCGCTAATTAAGTTAGAAATTTGAAATTTTTTACCTGTGTTCTTACATATATTATGCACAAAATTGTGCATGGAATAAGGTCTTCTATGTATAGTTATCTTTTTTTTTAAAAAATGTTGAATTCAATAATTTGTATTTTTTGTGATTTTCACTGTAAATGCATATTACTTTTTAACTGTCGCTCACATTTTACAAATCCATGCACAGTTCTTGAACAAATAGTACTAAAAAGAAACCATAAAAGTTTGGTGAAGTTATTCTTAAAATTGAAGGAGGAGTAGGGTTTAAAAAAAGTTCAAAATTGTGACTTTTTTGAATAAATGAAAAACCACTTGTAAATATTCATTTTTATTGCTAGAAATTTTTTATTTAGAGTGAACATTATACAAAACCAATATAATTTACAAATTTATGTTATTATTTCTAGAAATAATATTTTGGGTAATGCGTCCCCTTAAAAATCTGGATTGGAATCTATATTTGTATTATTGGGATACCCATACATAGTACCATTAAGATTTTGAACCACGACCAATTTAACAGGCACCACTATAATATACACGGCACTAGTTTTTGGAAAGATTTTTTCGCATCATACAGTTCATACCAAATTAGGCAATCGGCATTGAAACGTTTGAAAAAATGTGAAGGATCTAGTTATAGAGCAGTCAAGAGTTTTTGTGCTCAAAAGATAATCGAAAACAATGCTCTGTAAATGACCAAAACTGAAGTTTAGATAACCTTTTTTTTTGAAGCCAACAAAATATTGCTATTACATTTTTTAATGCTGATCTCGAATTTGGTTTCTGCTTCGAGCTACACTCAATTATGACTTCACCTTTTTATCTTCCACACTATGTTTATAACGTAAAAAGTGGAAGGTTTTATAATCGTTCTGTCTATCAGTCCGTCACCCACTCTCACAGGACGAACCGCAAGTCTTTCAAACAAGTGGGATACGTCGTTTTGAAGCAAAAAATCAGTTTAGGCTACATTCCAAATTTCATTAAAAAATTTAAATTAGAAGATTATTTAAAATTTAAATAACCACTAATTTAATCTACATTGAAATTACAGGCAAATTCAATTTTTATTCAAACATTTCCATAATTATTTAACAAACATTTCCATAATTAAAAAAAACTTTAATGCTTATTTAAGGTAGGTGCATAAGAAGTCCATTTTATTGGAATTAAATCGATATTGCCACTTCTAATGTAATAATTACACGAGAAACTTTTTTTTGTATTAAATAGAAAGGAATTAAAGGAAATTAATTAACAATGTGATATAAATAAGTTTTAGTGACGTTTTAGTATGTTCTTTGTATGGTTAAATATTTGTTTTATGCATGTAATTTGAAAGATGCAAAAGAGTTCAATTTTTTTTCATAAAATGCTTCTATCTTTAAACATCATTTTTACTAAAATATTTTATCTTCGAACTCCAAATTAGTTTAACAAACGATAAATAACGTTATTAAAATTTTGGAAATAAAGTTATTGTAAATGTTTTATAGTAATGCTAAACTTTTTAATTATTATTCCCATTCGTAAAAATTGGATTCCTGCACATTGCATTTTTTTGGTCAATGGTTGCGAGAACTAAGGAAATAATTTTCAAACACGAATTCTTTACTAGAAAAAGATAGCATTTGGAAAATTGAAAGTTCTGCACATGTTTTCTCCGTTGTTCAAAGAATAAAGGGAGACGCTTGGAGCTGAAGTTACACTACGAAAGATGTTACCTTTTAACTTTTGTATATAGCTTCGCCTTTTGTCACTTTGTTTGCTTTGTGTCTTTTGCTTTATATATTCTCACTCTGCTCTGCGGCTAACATGTGGCATGTGGCCTGCAGCTTTACACAACAATGGCTGGCTGCTTCAACTCCGACAAGACAAACGTACACGTGCCCCTCAAGAAAACATTCCTTTACTCGCGGGTACCCTTTCACTGTACTACAATAATTGTCACCGCTTTCTTAACCGCAGTATGTTTGCTGTCAAATTAAGTTAGTGACTGTTACCTTGTTTATTTTCGTAAAAAGGGGTAAGCGACTGACTTGAATGGTTTTGCGAACGCCTTCAAAAAAATTGTATGCATTTGAGTGCCTTTAGGCAAGTCATATGTGTACAAAGTCGGTAAAAACATCTTCTTGCGCTTGTTGCCGACTACTGATGACTGAGTTCTACAATGTAATGCACCTGTGCATTGTTGTAAACCAGGTTCTTCAGACATAGGGCCAGCCAATAGCTGAATGTTTGTAATGTCTACGCATACACGTCATCAGACCAAAAATCATACAAATACCCATGTCTTGGTTCATACTCTCTACAGTACGAATACAGCCATAACAGTACAGCCTTCCGTTTGGTAGATCCGAAATTTTGTTGTTGTTGAAGAATTGTCTATTAGCCTTAAAACGTAAGTAAATTAAATTTCTTATCAGAAATAGTAATATTTAAATTTCTTTAATATTTAAATAATATGCAAATTTAAAAAATTTAAAAAGTGTGTATTAAGAATATAAAATAAACTCAAACTTACATTTAAAAAAAAATCCTTTAATTTGCAATTAACATTCGTATTTATGAATATATTGATTATAATAAAAGTATATTTGCCAAACATTTATTATTTCAATTTAAACATTTTAAAACATACTTTTTCACACAATAAACGTAAATAAACATTATCCTTTTTATTCAGTTTTTACATTTATTTTCATTTTTTTTGTTTAGGTGTTTAAAAATAAAATAAACTCAAACTTACATTTAAAAAAAATTTTATTTGATTTGCAATTAGCATAAGTATTTATGAATATACTGATGATTATAATAAAAGTTTATTTGCCAAACATTTATTTCAATTTAAATATCTTTACACTTTAAATAATTTAAGAATGATACTTTTTCACACAATAAACGTTAATAAACATTACCCTTTTTATTCAGTTTTTACATTTATTTTCTTTTTTTTTGTTTAGGTGTTTTCAGGCTCTACTTGTTAGCTTCGCCAACATACTTCTTTTCATCGTAAGTTGATTTGAATACCTAAATAGTTTTTGTTTGTATACCTTTATAGTTGTTTTTGTATACCTATATAGTTAATATTGATAAAAAAAAGTATTTAAATTGTAAAATCATTTAGCTTCTACGCAAATAATATTTTGAAAACAATGCAAATCTTGAAAGAAAACATAATTTTTTTTATTTCGGATTTCTGACGTAAGATTTTCCAAACCCGTCACTTGACTGTGGTTCTATAATACGACGCCCGTCGCCAATAGCCCTCGTGTAGCTCTAGTGCGACGATAAATCAAACCTAACCTTCCTACCCCCTATCGCAATACCTCTATTACCTTATATTTTCATATTAGATAATTAAAAATAACAAAAGCTTTATTTTAGCTTTTTTAAATAATTAAATAATTGAAAATAATAAATTAGTATTATAAATATAATTAAAAATTATTATTTAACATTTGTAATTAACTTCCAATAAAAAAATCCATAATGTTGTGCAGAGATGAGGAATGTTAAGACGATATTTTCCAAAAAAATTCATACCTTTAGAACGTATTTTTTTAGATACTTTACAAAAGTGTTTTCTAAAAACAGTTATTCTGATTACATAAAGCAATTGCTTTAAGTTAATATAATTTGTCACTTTTTTAAAAATTATGTTGATAAAGTACATCCCGAAAATATTCATATTTTTTATATACACTGCTCAAAGCAATTAGAGAAGCACTTCGCATACTTTTGATAACCATTTCAGTTCCAACTTAATAGTTTTTATTCTAAAAATGTAAAATTTGTGAAAAAGATTTTTATGCATCCACAATAAAATTTTAAAAAACCGGGGGAAAATTCGTAATTGTTTTACTAAAATGACAGGGGAAAAATTAAAATCATAACTTTTAAATAAATTGTAAATGCAATAAAATCCATTCTTTTTAAAAAGTATTACTTTTCACACTTGTTGCATAAATAACTATTTCTAAACTTTATTTGTTAAAAAAAGTTACAATCAATTTTTAAACATCTAAGAATGCAAGCATGAAGAATTTAGAGTCAATTCATTTCATAAAATTGTTTCAGAGTGAATTTTATTTTACCATGTTTTTCATATCTTCATTTAATTAAAACAAACATTATTTAATTCTTTAAAACTCCTGATTCTTCTGTGTAACGATAAATAAGTGCGAGCTTAACTAAGTCAGCAAAATATCGCAAGCTTCGGATTTTCAGCAATAAATTGATAATAACAATAAAAAATCGGGTAATTGTACATTTTTTATCATTCCCCTTCTTCCCCCAGAAATTGACTCGCCCCTGGAAGTGATCGTGGAATTAGGTTAAGTACTGAAACCATGGAGCTTATCAAAAATAATAAAGGAGGTGAAAAGTTATGCCATGATGGTCATATGTACGTTGTACATTTTCAACGCAAACACTTCATTCGTTGGCGCTGTAGCAAAGCTTCATCATTAAGAGTAAGTATAATTCCTTATTCATTTTTCTTGGATTTTCCAGATCAATAATGGTTGCTTTTGAGCATACTCTCTTATACACCGATTGATATGGAAAAAAAACTTCAATGATCAAGCAAAATATAACTTATAATAAAATATTTTTATATAATATTTATTGTAATTTTGTTTTTGTTCCTCGATAATTTGAAGATTATTTTGGTGTTTATACTTCAAAGTTTAAAATATTTTGTGTTTATGCTTATCTTTTGACACTTGTCGTAATATGAATTTCAATTGTGTTCTTGAATTTTGCTTAATTTAAAATTAGAAAGGTATTTTGTCCGAATTTTCGCAAAACATGTGGTAGTTTTTTTTTTTCCTGAAGCATTTTCAGATTATGTATTATTTACAACGAATATTAATAATCTTATTTTACATTAAATAATTCAAGGTAAATTTAATTATTTTTGCAAATGTTAAGATTTCAAATTTCAATGTTTATAATTTGGCCGAATCGTTAAGGTTGATAGTCGCTATGTCTTGTCCACAATCATATCGGCCTAGATCTCATTGAACCATCTATTCTGATCATCAGAATACCGTGGCACCCCACTCAGCCGAATGAGACTCAGCCGAAACCGCAAAAAGTAGCCAATTTGGTGAGAGGGTGGGGAGTTGCTTGGCGAAGAGATCCCCCTCTGCTGATAACAGTTTGTGGTTGCTTTTCTCCTGCCAAAGCGTTGGCGATAAGAATTCAACCGAATGGTGCATGCGAAGCCAAATATGAGGTTAAATTTGGACAATTGGTGAACGCTCCCTGCTCATGATGTAATTGCGAATACAATGCGCGATCTCCGTGCAGACCAGGAGTCATAAAAAAAGACCCCTCGTTCTAAGAACTCTGGCGGGTCACTCCTGTTTCAGGCGACAAATATAATCAGACAACAGACAAGGATTTTGTTCGATGGATGGAACTTGTTCTCAATGTCTGTACCTATCTCGGTGAAATAAATTTACAAAATAATGTTCAAATAGAGTTATGTTGAAGGATCAATATATCGTAATTAGTATTTTACTCTAAGCAAAAAAAATGAATGCAAGTAGATAAATAGTTAATAATTTTATCACGATTAATATATATATGCATATTGTTTCAAATTTATGTTTCTTTACTTCCGCGTACCGTTAATTATCAGCATATCGCTAAACATCAACATATTAAATATATATAGTTTTAGAAGTTTTTATACACGTGACGAAAGACATAGTTATTACTTTAAAATATCTTATAACTTGTCAGCTGTTTACCCTGATAATTGATTTTTTTTGTCATAACATACACTCTTAAAACAAACGAGCTATTTTAACTCGGTCTGAGTTAATTTTCACTCCTCCAGTGTCGAAAATGCACTTCCCCTATAGGAGTGGAAACTTTATTTGTTAAACCTCCGACAGGATCACTCCAAACGAGTGATTTTAACTCAGTCTGAGTTAATATTCACTCCTTTCCAGTGTCGAAAATGCACTTCTCTTACAGGAGTGCATTTCACTCTTTTGTTTTAAGAGTGTAACTTATGCTTTGCTCAGGCTTTTTAAGTCCTCAAAATTCTTTATTTGCTGTAAAAGACAAACTTTCATATTATGTGTTCAATTTGGGTAGCATGGTTATTTTTACTACTTAAACAATTCTGTCTAACAGATTTTTATCATAATTTAAATAGTATTAAGTTCATATGTCAATATTTCATTTATTTGAAAGCGTCACGCCAGCCCGAAGCGCTGTGTTAAGGCATCATTTCACCGTAGATACCTTCGCATGTTCTGTTTCCGTCTAAAACATCTTATTAACGGCCCGTTTCAAACACACCATCTCGTCAATAAACGCCGTGTATGTGTGGCTGATGCACGTTAAATCTGTTGACTTTCAAAGTTCTGACACCATGCACGACGTCGCTATAAGCTTGCGTGGAGTTCAAACTTTGTTCAGGTGAATTCCTCATCTGTTCCGTGTTTAAAACATATGGAGTTTGTCGCCCATATCCCCTGTGTAGCTTTAGGACGATATGAATCCCATTATCTCTACGTTTGTAAATCGTTAAACATCAACATATTAAAAATATATATAGTTTTAGAAGTTTTTATATACGTGACGAACGACAATTGGGTGTTTGCTGAATTAAAGTCGCACTAAAACTACAAGAGGAATGAATTGAATTGGCCACGTGCCTCATATTTAATCAGTGTCAAGTGACGAGGCCGAAACCCGAACTGGCACTTAGGTAGCCGTATTGCGACTTCTTACGCGGCGTCAGAACTTAGGACTACGGTAGATTTAACGTGCACCAGTCCAATATACACGGCGTAATTTAATGAGATTTTTTTTGTAAAGCACGACCTGTTTATAGGATTTCTATGGCGGGGACAGAAACCGGAACGTATTATCATTGCAATGGCAAGACATCTTAACTGACCGCGCCATCCCGGCCCCCTACAAAAATTTCACTAATATTAAATTTAATCGACCTTCTAATGCATTATAATTAACAAGCCGATGATATCAAAAGAAGATGCTTTTAAGGGGTGCGGGACTGGGGGTGCTAGGAGTAAAGACATTTTTAATTGCAAAAATATACATGTGTACATTGAAGCACACTCATGTCTGCTTAATATAAGGTATATCATATATACAAATCATACATCTAAATTCAAACAAATTTTTGAAATATTTACAAAAACGTCCTGGTATTTTAATGATATTTGACCAATACTCGGCTTTTATAAATGCCCCTTTCTGAATTACATGTTTTAAGAATTTATTGTGCACAAAAGGGGCTGGGGAGCCCAGTTGGTTAAGCACTCGCTTAGCATGCGGAAGGTCCCAGGTTCGGGTCCGGGCATCGCCAAAATGGCTGCCGACCTATAAACGGCCCTTGCAGCCAAAAATGTCCGACGAATAATATCTCGTGTAAGGTAGTGCATGTTAAATATCCTTCAAAGTCCTAACGCTGCGTACGATGTCGCCCTTAATGGTTGCGTTGGGTGCCTATTCAGGTGTTGGCTCGCCACTTGACTGTGGTTCTAAAAATACGACGCCCGTCGCCAATAGCCCTCGTGTAGCTCTAGTGCGACGATAATTCAAACCTAACCTATTGTGCACAAAAACACCATTTCTATTATACCAAACCATTCCAAATGAATTGAAATTTTTTACTATATGTCAACCATATTTATATGCTTGTTTTCAATGCCGTTACCTAGCTTATGAAAAAATTGAAGAATAATTTCTATATATACAGAGCTATATTAACATTAAGAATCAATATTAATATTTAATTTATTATTAGTATCTTACATTTGTATTAACTGAAAGTAAGTAGAGAAATAAATAATTTAGGCACGATTGATTGTACATTTCCTTCATAATTTTAATTACGTTTCTTTACTTCTACTTAGTTTATTAGTTAATTATTATTTTAAAACATTACGACTTCTCATCAGTTTTCGCTGATAATTGTTTGGCTCCATGCGAATAATTTTGTCATTATCATAAATTTTGGTTGTTTATACCTTAATAAAACTATGGTTTGGGGATAATTTTAGTCTTTTCAGTGCTCAAAATTCTTTATTTGTTGTAAATGATTAACACTGTCAAATTATATGTTCATTTTAGGTCTAAATTTAAAAAAATCGACAAGGAACAATTTAAGACCACATATAGAAATGACATAGCTTGTATAAATGACAAAAATATATCTGATAATTTGAATTCTATAAATTCTAGATTCAAATGTTGCAAAAATTGATTTACTTCCAAAATATGTACAGTATTTTTTTTTTTTGTTGCTTGATTCTATCTTTATTTTCATCACTAGACTTCAAAAATGTATTTTTTGGGCACATGTATTTTTAATGACAGTCTCAGTTTCTATAGTTTCTATTTTTTCCCTTGTTAGTTATTTAAATTATTTATTAGGCCCAGTGACTTAGTGGTAGTGCTTTGCATTGCCCCGCCACAAG
The DNA here is from genome assembly GCA_023701765.1 of Hylyphantes graminicola. Taxonomy (NCBI): domain Eukaryota; kingdom Metazoa; phylum Arthropoda; class Arachnida; order Araneae; family Linyphiidae; genus Hylyphantes; species Hylyphantes graminicola. The sequence continues at coordinate 6,284,662 of CM043116.1, forward strand.
TTCGGGGATTGAATCCCGGATTGGGCGAGATTGACCTATCCTTTCATCCTTTAAATGGGTTGATAACATGGGTACCAAGCATGTTTGGGAACTAAACACTGGAGGTTTCACGTGAGGCTGACCACCTTACCAGGTGGCACGACTTGGCCCACTTAGCCCACTCCATGCGCCGAGGAGAGACTTCTATTAATTTTTAATCGATGATATGTATACTCTTTAATTAATGTGTGTTATTAGATGTCAAATCAACCATTTGCCTTAACCTTGACATTTCAAAAGTAGATATGGCTTGATATATCTAGGTAAAACTAGGTGGCAAAACGCAGTGTCTAATTTTCCACAAATTATTTTTAAGGTACTCGCATATTTCAAGTAAGACAACATCATTCTTCTTTTATTCCTGGATTTCAATTTCGTTGATTGGTAGTGTTGCGTGGTAAGCGCCGCTCTTAGTAAGATGCCACGTGAACACAATGCTCCAATCGAGACCATATTTTTATTCCTTTGGAACTGTTGCCACTCAAGACGTGAAACATGCTCCATTGACTGTCAAAAAGTCTGATATTGGCCTAATTCGACAACACTATGATGTCTTTAAACAGCTGTAGAAAATTTTACTGTTTTTTTTTTAACCGATGACAAACGTACATTTTTTTTTAGAAAAACAAGTTTAAAATTACCAAACAGCCACTTTCAAATATCTATATTTGTTTCACTGATTGTAATTAACTATCAATATGCTACATTTCATAATACGAGGATAGCTTTCAATAGATGATAAATAGCTATAGTTGCCCAACATCAAGGATATTTTAAAGTCATTTTAAAATGGATTAACGTGTATGTTACCAAATTGCAACAGTATGATGCACTAATGGGCTACACTTGAAGTTTATTAATACACATCGCTAAAAATAATGCAATTTACTATTTAAAACAGGGTTAAAAAAACAGGTTTAAAAAAAAACGTTTTTGCATTTAGTTTTTTTTTTTATTTAAACCAGGTTTTTTCAAAAAAAATTTCCGGTATTTAACTAGTTTATGTATTTGCAGGACTCAAATTATGTTTATATTAATTTCAAACTTTATTTTATGGTTTACTTCACTAACAAGATCCCCATATATTTTTTTAATTTGATATTTTATAAAAAAAAACTAATTTTTGGGCATACTATACTCCAATTATTTCCACATAGTCATTAATAACAGAAATTAAAATTTGTAATGGATGTCAATTAAACCATTCATAGTTTTATTACCTTAATTGAAATAACTAAAGTAATAATTCCAAACTTTTTAGATACAATTTATTATGATCAAGGACCACTACAATTCAATATTTTAAACAAAAAAATTGTAGCTTTTTTGATTCCAGACTCATTATCAATTTAGACTGCACTAGACCAAAAGAGGAAATATTGAGCTCAACGTTAGCTGTTGTTGCCTTAGCAGTCAGGATGAGACTAAAAACGTTTCTGTTAAACTTTTTTATATCAACTGCTTTGCCTACACTAATATATTGCCAACACTTCTTTTACATAATCACTCTCAAAAAGAAAATTTCTGAAAGTCACTACAAGCTCTAGCAGAATATTTCATAACAAGAGTAACACCGAAGAGTTGTTAGGGAATCTGTGCTTTACATATTCTAATGCTTCTGCTAAAACAATTTGGGAAAAAACCATCTTTGGTTTTATTGAAAAAAAAAAAACTTTTGGTTTAAACCAGGCCAACCCCGATTTAAAATATGTTTAATTTGAGTATTTTTTTTATCAGAAAGTCACAAAAAAGGATAGAAATAATCATTTAATTATCGGTTTTTAGCTCTAGACAGTAGACAATATTATCAGCATCATTATACGCTACAGTATACTAGCCGGAGTAATAATCTAAATAAATTTAAGTACAACTTCGCTACGTTTTAATATTAACATGTATATAAACTATCTACTGATTTTGCAACAATAAATATGGTATGCGCTTAAATCGTCTCGTAGTAGGATATTTGTTTCGAAAAAACGAAATGTTTCTATTCAATTAATAAATCTTATTTTGTTTTTAACATTTTCGAGTCCTCAACAAATAAAATATTGTCTTAAAAATAATGAGAATAATAATTTTGAAAGTGATATTTAAATACTATTCGAAGAAGTTATGATATTTTTCTTTTTCAGATACCAACAGCTTTCTAAATAGAGACACGATATTGGTTATCTTTCGACTAATGTAAACAATTCATTATTTATTATTAAAAAGTCTTTTTTTTGTTTAAACTTTTGTTTTTGGAAAGGTTAATTTCCAAAAGTTTAGTAGATCACCCCTTCATCATGAAACCCCATGCCTGCCTCTTATTGTTATGAAAAAACTAGGTTCAGGGTTCACATAAACCAATATCTAAATTAATCACGTAAGAAGTAAAACTAACTTGTGCATTTAAATTATAGCTGCTCGGCTAATACAAAAACAAATTGTTGATAATTAGGTGACGAGCTTAGCAAAATATAACGTATTGGCCTCTAATTCGACATTAATTAAACTAAAAATAAGAAGCATTTATTTGTACAGACATGGCTAAAATCGAGTTTTAGCAACCAAATTGCTTTACTTTGAACACTGGACACTAAAAGCCCCCCGCAAAGCCAATCCATCATTGTGACAGCCGCTCTCTTTAGTAACATTCTCAGCAGCTACCTTAGGAGGGACCGTATATGTTAGCTTGTTTTCTTAAACACAACTGCTATTTTATAGCGATAAACCAGCCAAATTGTTAGCCATCTTGAAGTGCAGGATAACGAAAGAAAAATCTATGTTGAAAACATTATCGCCATAATGGTGAATATGTTGCCCTGAAATTTGGCGAGATCTTGCGGTTTAGGGCATTCGGCTGAGTCTCATTCGGCTCAGTGGACTGTAACCCAGAATACTAAGTGGGGGGTGGAGGCTACTGTTATGTAAGCTACCTTTTACTAACATTTTTCCAAATCACAGAATTAATTTAAGAGTCCTAAACCTGCTGTCTATTTTTCCGACAGTTTGTGTGCTTGCTACAAAATTTTGTATGATGTTAAAACTGGGTTTTAAAAAAATATGGTTCATATAGATAAAACGAATTAATGGTGGCTCTTTACTTTTGATTAATTAACAGTGCAAAGGATCCTTAAGAACTACTCTCGACAAAACAACACAACTGAGCATTACTGAGCATAACCATAGCAAGGATCCAGAAAATGTTTCAGTTGTGAAAGCAATGGTCGGGATGAAGGAAAAAGCGAAAGACTGCCACGCCAAGCCAGCCCAAATTTTTGCGGAGGGAGTATGTAACCTGCCAAGCACATCGAAATGTCGAATGCCTTTGGAAGAGAGTGCGAAGAGAACGTTTCGTAACATGAAACGCAAAAATTTGCCTCCTACACCTGCAACTTTATCTGAACTGGTAATCGAAGGTATGAGCATTTTCTATTTTGTTTCTTTAGATTATTTTATATTGCTTGGTGGCGATTTTAAGGGGGGGGGGGGGGTGTTGAGAGCTAAGGGGTTATAGACGCCTCCCATTCCCTCCCCCAGAAGACCCGATCTATAATTAGATAGAAACGGTTTTTGAAAAAATGAGAAATAAAATCATGTACGTTCTTCGATATCAAAACTATTGCATATTGAGAGATTGTAGATTTCAAACAAACTAATTGTATACGCTATCAACCCTTCCCTACTTCACGCTGCAAACTCTCAACTTAAATTTCAGTCTTCCATTAGTATTCTGCGTCGAATTCCTAAAATTTTCGCAAGTTGGCAAGAAGGATAGGCGTAAATTTAACTTTCTACCTGGGGGAGGAGGACACCACTTTTTTTACGCCCATCACCCAAAATTAGATTTGGCCATCAATTTATCTTATTAAAAATTTTCTTGTTTTTATTTATCTCTAATGGCATTATTAAGTATCGCTACATGCAAAACTTGTAATCAGAATTATATTTCCGGAAGAAAAAAAAACCCATTACGTTGACTGAAAATGCGTTTGTTTGTACAGACATCATAAACGGCAATCATAATGTACTATATTAGTCCAGGCAAAATAGGCGAAAAAAAGGCCAAGCCTAGGAAAATTCCCAACTAGCTGAAAATCGGTGGAAATCTTAAGAACATCATTATGAATGACCATCATTGAAAAATATTAATTAAATTAAATGAGTTTGTAATTAGTTAAACCATACAAAATTAGCCATCAATTGCCTGTTTTACTGTTATATATAATATTACATTATTTTTATATGAACATTGTGAATAAAACACTATTATTAAAATAAATCTATAATATTTAAAATTTATAAATCCCTAAATGCATTTTAGATGCCTACAACGTGTTTCGAGTCATCAAAAACACATAAAAAGACGCATCACATGCCCGTAGTGTTCGTTTTCAGAAATTATTAATTCTCAGCTAATTAAATACAAAATGGCGTGTATAAACGTTTCAAGCCATCTATAAAAAAATAAAATGATCTGAAATGCCTATTTTATTCATATTTTAATTTATTTCTGTGAACAACGCGAATAATAAAAGTCCATTATTAAAATAAATCTATTATATTTTATTTTCTCCATTATTAAAATAAATCTGTTATATTTTAATTTATATTTTAAGTCCCTAAATGAATTTTAGAAATCTAAACCGTCTTTAGAGTCATCAAAAACATATAAAAAGACTTCTTACATGTCAAGTTTGTTTGTATTTAGAAATAATTATTTTTCAGCTAATTAAATTCAAAATGGCGTCCGCAATTTAAAATGGAACCCTGGTATTTTTTGTTTTAAAGCTTTTAAAAATCATTACGATGTTTTATTAAACCATCGACAACAGATAAAATGATTTCTTATATGCCTATTTTATTCAATTTTTCATGTACCTGCTAGCCAGCCTAACCTTTGACCTTGAATAAAAAAATTAGCACCACTCAGAATCATGGGTCCTTTTGACATTTCATTTATAATGATGTTCTTAAGATCTCCGCTAATTTTCAGCTGGTTGTTAATTTTTCCGAGGTTGAACCTCTATTTTGACTGGACTATAACAGCAGAAATTTTTAAGCAGAACTCATAGGTTCAAAAAGCATTTTGTCTTAATCTATTATTTGTCTTATATCATATTAATAGCTTTTTATGATAATATATGGATAATATTTTGTATATAAATGTAATTTTTATCGTTACCATTGCATTAAAATATTTTAATAATTAATTATTCACTTTAATATTTACTATTGTCAACTTAAGCTACCGCAAATAACAAATACTGTAGAATCTCGTTAAGATAAACTCGCTTAGCACAAAATTTTGATTAATATGAACTGAAGGCATTTCCCCGGAGTTAAAAGTCTTGAGATATTGATAAAATTTTTTTAACACGAATCGCTTTAGGCAAAATCCCGCTTATCCCGAACAAAAAATTCAGAATTTGACCTTTTTTTTAATATTTTAAAGTTTCGAAGAACTAATGAACAAAACTAAAGCAGTAATTAAACTTTATACAAATATTCTACTTCTGATAAAATAACGAGATTTCCTATAATTTGTCAGTTTTGATCCAATAAATATTTTTAATTGCTATTCCTTAAAAAAAAATTCTAATTTTTACTCCAAATGATCTTTGTTAATTTAAGTACTAATTGTATACAAGTATTATTTGCATATTGATGAATTATCAACAGTGAAAATATTGAATGAAAATTTAAATTCTATGTTATATCAATGTAGATTAAATTTTTAGTTATTTAAATTTTAAATGTACTTCCATGTTACATTTTGTAATGAAATTTGGGATTTAGCCTTGTCAGATTTTTTGTTTCAATATGGTATATCCCATGTGTTTTCGAAACTTGTGGTTCAATCTGTGTAAGTGGGTGGTGGACAGACAGGTGGCCGGAAGGACTGAACGATTATAATACCTTTCACTTTTTACGTTATAAACGTAGTGTGGAAGCTAAAATGTTTAAATAATTTATAAAAATTTTTCACACTAATTATTTAAATTGAATGCATATAAATTAGTTTAAAATTAGATAACATAAAATTATCCATTCAAAAAAAATTAAATAACATATTTAGGTAAAATAATTGTTTCGAAAAAATGTCGATTTAATTTTAATGATATTTTTTTAAGGTGATTGGACGACTTCAGGCGGTGAAAACAGCAAGAGGTTTCTTCTCTCCGACAACGGGTCACAATCCGATGAAAGAATTGTGATTTTTGCCACGGACGAGCAACTGCAGTTTTTGTGCGAAGCCACAGAGTGGTACATGGATGGTAACTTCGCTCTTGCTCCAGAAAATTTCATGCAGCTTTATGTGATTAGAGCAAGGGCTAGGGGCATCATCATATCATGTGCCTTTGCTTTGTTAGAAAACAAAACCAACGCGACCTACTCCAATCTTCTAAAAACTCTTGTAGAGGAGTGCACGGCTCGAGAAATTGACCCAAATCCTGAGGTAGTCCATGTGGACTTTGAAAAGGCAGTTATGGATGCCGTGAAAGAGGTATTTGGGTCATCCGTAAAAGTAAAAGGGTGCTTCTACCACTTAACCCAAAGTACTTATAGAAAAATTCAAAGGTTAGGACTAGTTAATCTATATAAAGATGATGATGATTTTCGTCACTTTTGTGGCATGATAGATGCCTTAGCATTTTTGCCACGATGCGATGTGAAGGCGGGAATGCGATTCCTACAAGAGATCTGCCCTGAAGAAGGCGAATGTTTGTTGGACTATTTTGACACAACATACGTCAATGGCCCATTCCGGCCGTCTAGAAGAAATGGTCTTTCCTTACATTTAAGGAGAGAGAAACCAATGTTCCCTTCGAAGTTGTGGAATGTCCACAAATCAACACTCAAAGGTGAGGACCGTACCAACAATCAGGTGGAGGGATGGAATAATCGCTTCGCCAGCATTGTTGGTCACGACCACCCTGACATTTGGGTGTTGATTTTGAAAATGAGGATGGAGCTGTCTGTTGACGAGACAAAACTCGGTCAACTTTCTCTTGGCGTCACCCAAGTAAAACGGAAGAGAACAATCTACGTTGCTCTTCAAGGGCGGCTCCAATCCTTGTGTGCACAGTACCGCGATGGACATTTAAGTGTAAGCGACTTCTTAAAAGCCATAAGTAATAATATTCGCTTTTTGTAAATTTAATTAGTTTAGCTCTTAAGAGGACTCCCTTGGGATTTCACATCTTGAAAATCGTAATGTTATTCCTATGGAAAACATTCGCAAGTCAATTAAGTGAAGTTCGTAAAAAATGGAGTAATCATTAAGTTCTAATTTTAAAAAATTATTAAAAATACTAAATACGTGATTTTCACAAAACAAATTAATTTTAGCCTTTTAGTCCCTTTCGTTCGTTACAATAATACAAGAAACTAGTCACCTTCTATTAAAATTGTGGCGGTAATTGACTTGCGAATGTTTTCCATAGGAATAACATTACGATTTTCAAGATGTGAAATCCCAAGGGAGTTCTCTTATGGGAACACAGTACCTCAAAAATTACAAAAATTGCGAATTTGTTTTTATTTGCTAAAATTAAAGTTTAGAACCTTCTAAATAAGTCTACCAAGTTTTAAAAGTGTATCTATATTTTTAAAAAAGTTTTTCTATTTTTTATGCGGAAAGGTATGACAAAAATGCATACAAATGAAAACTTCAAATGCGTTTTTCTTTATGTTTAAATTTCCTTGATGACAAGTTCTTTAAAACGCTAAGGCTCTTTAAATTACTTCTAAAAAATCTAAGGAATTTTGTATACAGTCTGTCAAATATGTTAATATAAAGAATTGGGATTAAAATTGTTTAAAGAAGTAATACTTTTTTTGTAAAAAAATATTAAAGTCGAAAATTGTCAAATATGCTAAAATAATTAGGGATTTTTTACATAAATATTTTTTATTAAACAACTACGGAAGATAAATCAAATTTGGATGCCAATTGTTATGTAAAACAGTTTAAAGTACATGAGGGAAAAAAATTGGGTTTAAATATTTGTATTAAAAAAAGCCTTAGCATTTTTTAAAAGTTCAAAATTTTCTAATTTTTTTTTTAAATAACTCAAAAAAATTATTTTTTTAAAAAAATTTCGTCATATATTGTTTATAAATATATATTGAACTGATAAAACATAAATTTTATAGTGAATATGTCAAAATTAAAGATTTTTTTTAAAGTGGTACCGTGTCCCCTTAATGTAAATAAATTTGTTGTAGTTTGTTCGAATTTTAATTGTATGTGTTGTTTATGTTACGTATTTGTAAATTCATTAGGTTATTGTTTAAATGTAAATAAAACTCTTGTATTTTGTTCTAATTTTAATTGTATATGTTGTTGTTTTTGTTACGTATTTGTAAATTCATAAGGTTATTGTTTAAATGTAAATAAATCTCTTGTATTTAGTTCTAATTTTAATTGTATATGTTGTTGTTTTTGTTACGTATTTGTAAATCCATAAGGTTATTGTTTAAATGTAAATAAATCTCTTGTATCTTGTTATAATTTGAATTTTCCTTTTAATCTAATTTAATGTTGTACAGCTGGGGAAAAAGCGCTCCACCCCTCATTACTCGGCTGATATTGGTCAAAGGATATGGTGAATAAAGGTGTCCTTTTTCAAGAAAAGCCGTAAGAAATCGATTAATGAATAAACAAAAATTGTATAAGGGGTCGTCTACGCATTTAAGATGAGTACCAACTTTGGCAGCAACTAAGACAGTGGGCACTAATCATTTTAAATAATCAATGTGGCTAGAATAAAACGTACTAAAAACCAAACTTCGATAATATTTAAGCGTATTTAATTTTAATATCAAACACACTTTTTGAAATTGTGTTAGAATCCCAATACATTCAAAACATAGTAATCTGTATGAGTTAATGTTTATTACACATACAATACTTGAAACAAGAAAAATTTTAGGCATTAGACAGACCTCTATCTATAATTTGAATAAACGGTTCCCAATAAACGCTTTTCAACCACCGAACGATAATGTAAGCTATGATCAAATTTGCCAAGTAATCTTTTAAACGGTCTCAACCACTTAAAAAAAAATAATAAGCAAAAATTCGGAAAATAGTTGTAGTTGATTTAAAATGAAAATCGGGAATTTGGTTTTATTTGATCAACCGAAGCATACATTGCAAGATTGTTTAATGAAAAATTGAACAAAGAAGAAATATATGTTTATAAAATATTTATAAACAACAAAGTTATTTTTTTGTGAAGTTTAGAACAAAAATGGGTTGTAGAGCCCAGTAGGTTTAGGCGTTCGCCTTGCATGCGGAAGGTCCCATGCTCGGAATCGGGCATCTCCATCTTAACTGCCGATCTATAAACGACTCGTGCAGCCCAAAATGCCCGACGAATAATACCCTGTGTAAAGGGAGTGCACGTTAAATATGCTACAAAGTTCTATCACTGCGTACGATGCGTTGAGTGCATGTCGTTCTAAATTACGACGCTTGTCGCCAACAGCCTTCGTGTAGCTCTAGTGCGGTGATTATTCGAAAACTAACCTAATCAAGATAAAATGGTTGCTTCATTTGTCTGCAAAAGCAAGCTGAAAAAAATGCAGTTAAAATTTATGAATTATTAAACGAAACAAGTTCATTGGTAATTTTTGGAAGCTTTCAAAATATTAATTTATTCAAAGTTACTTTTGAACGCATAATCTAAATTGATTCTAATTGAAACGCTCTTTGAAAAAATACAATATGTGTAGTTTGGAAAACTTTTTATCATCAAATAACATTTTTTTAGTAAAGAAATATTTTTTGCTATGTTTTTTTAAATATGTCACTATGTTTTTATAAAGGAAAATATGATTCCGAAATCACGATTTATGCATGTATTTGGGCTAATTTTTTTTTTATTAAATAACAAACTTGAGCAGCAATTTATTTTCCTCTAAAATTCATAATTTCTTTCGTTGGTAAATTTGTTATTTGTAACTTTTATTTAAACTTGTTAATTAATCTAGATTTTTAAAAATAGCTGACTTCAAGCAATGTGCTCCTGTGGATGACGTCTTAGTTTTTTTTAATACCGACACCGACTTTAATTATTTGTTTAAAGTACACTACAAATCAAAATGTGCCCTCTTTGCTGCATTTCTATTTCGAGAGACTGCAGCTTATCTGTTTTTCACCACCTACGGGCAAATCGAAGGGGCGAGGTGATCCCAGTTGGTCTCAGCGATCAATCAGTAGGTGACAGGTCCCCTCCCCCCGCTCCGCCCTAGGTGTGTGACATTTACTGTTACGAAACAAGTGGGTTTGTAATAGTAAGTGCCATAATGAACTATTTTCACAATGATTTAAAAGACTTGAAATTAAATTTCAATACTAATCCAGGCAATCCAATAGGGAATTTGTCGACAGACAGTGCAGAGGCCAGCCCGAAAGTACAGGCAGGCGGATAAAAAGTATGAAAATTGGTATCCTATTTGGAATTCACTCACAGACACTAGGGACACTAGTTACACAGATGTCCGTTCGAACGTATAGACAGACGGACAAAAGTATGGGAGTTGGGTCGCAGATATCATAACTTTCAAACAGAAAAAATAATATTATTCATATCGATTATTACTTCTCCCCGGGGAAGTACATAAATTACGTCACGCTAAATTTTGACATTTTTGTCTCCTGCCCCTATGTCACGCTGCATCACGCTTGGTGTAACCCCTTCCCCTAAAATTATGTCAAGTTTCTTGCACCCCCCCCCCCCAACTTTTTTTTTAAAGTTGATTTTTAATATTTCCCTTTGTTTCTGAAAATTGGAGGGGGGGGGGGGGGAATGCATAAATCGATGTATTTTAAATAGTTAAAAGGAAAGAAAAAAAGTAAAAGTTGTCTTAGTTAAATAAGTTATTCATAGGAATAGATCGACATTGTATTTGCATTTTCGTTGTTCACGGACAAACTAGTCATTCTCTAATATCTTCTATTAAAAGGCGTCATGGCGTGACGTAATTTACGTACGCCTCCCCCCTCCCTTGTGTACAGCTATACCACAATCCCAATTTCTTTTCGCAACCCTTCTAAACCATCATTAACGACGTTAATAAACAATGCATCTCGATAATTATGAGTTTATTCTAAGTATGCTTTTTTTTCCTGTGCTTTTTTTTCCGTGTGCTTTTTTTTCCTGTGCTTTTTTTTCCGTGTGCTTTTTTTTCCTGTGCTTTTTTTTCCGTGCTTTTTTTTCCTATGCTTTTTTTTCCTGTGCTTTTTTTTCCGGGATTCCAATTAAACATATACCTTAAATATAAAGCTTTCAACCATATCTTAGAAACAAAGATTTTTCTCTGATTAATAAAATTTTTAAGAAAATAAAAATCCCCTTACATGTACACAAGCACCATAGCGCAAAATCGAAAACGCAATTGAAGAGCTTAGTGGAAGAACGTGCTAAGTGACAAAAAGGTGAAAACAAGAAAATGGGGTATAAAGTTTTTCGTTTGCACTAAGATCTGTTGGAAACGGAACTTGTAAAGCATAAAAAATAAATAAACTTTAAGTTGAGGATAAAGGAAAAATTTGTTACCGTTAAAAAAATTAGTAATTGTTCATTTACATAAACTTTTCCATTTTTTCAAAAATGTCACTTAGCACGTTCTTCCACTAAGCTCTTCAATTGTCAAAAGTCTTATCTGGGGTCAACCCCTGAGGTCAACCCACCCATCTGCCACCAACCGAGCGACGGCGACTTTTGGGGAAGACCGAAACGAGAAATTCGCCAAATTTGGCGAAAATTAGAACTGCAATGAGTGGTGAAAAACACCTATTTTAAAATAAATAAGAACCCAGACATATTTTTTCCTACAATCTACAACAAAAATATGATTGTTTGAACTTTACAGCAGATCTGTACACCAAAAACTCAATGCGCAGTAATTTTTTAAAAATGAGAAATTTCCCATAGAGTCCCATTGTAAAACGAAAATCTGGGGTGCACCTGTGAGAAAAAGATGACTTCGAACTCTCCCGTAGCGGGGGAGAGCTTTCCGCGTTCCATTAACCCTAGAGTTCAGTGGACCTCCGCAAGTGGCCAGTCAAAGTATTGAAATTGAAAGACAAAATTAGCCAGCAGTTTAACAACAAAAAGCAACTACCCAATTGGAATCCAATGTTCGCCCCCTTATGTGACCTGACCCCCCTTGTCGCCATGTGTGGTCATCAGCTCATCACTACTTTTATTACTTAAAAGCACATGTCTGGACGTAAACTTTCCGACAAAAGAAAACATTTTGAAAGCCTCATCTACGATCTACGGTTCCTTGAAAGTAATTTTACTTTCCCTTTTCCGAACAATCAATAGAAAATTTCGTGGGAAGCTATACAAATTCATGTTACATTGATCTTTTCCCACATAAAAGAGATAGAGAACAATTCTACAGTAACTCTAAGTGACGCTTGTCTAGACTAGACACCTTTTGTGCCTTGGGAAACAGCGAAACTCAACCCAGTATCCCAATGTTAAGGTTGTAAAAACCATTTAGATAAGATATTCCTTCAGGGCCCTGGGTACCCTATGTATAGAAATACGAAGAGGCTTTTTCCTAGCTTTCTGGAAAGGGGAAAAGGGGGGATACAATCGGGGGGACAATCGGACCACCCACCCCTTGTCTGAGAAAACGTAACCCTAGAGAAAACGAGTAGTATTGTAAGCTTTTTGTGTGTTCCATGATAGATTTTTAGGTTTCTATCTGTGGATACTATTTTGAAATTCCTTGGTTCAATCACGTTGGGCGTTAAGCTATGCTATAATGGTGGACAGTTAGTAAAATCTAGTTAAAAGTGTTTAATTTTGCAGTGCAGATCTAGGTTCATATTGCAATACATTTTTTAATTTCAAAACTTTGTGGTAAAATTATAACGTTAGGAATAAATCAGTTTCAATTAAAAATTAGATTTGCCAAGTATTTCATTTTCTTATTACACATTACTCATTCGTAAAATGGCTAAATCTTAATTTAAAAATATTCTTTAAGAAAAATACATTCATATATATCTGATACAAAATTACTGAATTTAATGAAATAGAAGTAAAATAATCAAACTCTTCTTTTTAAAACAGCTGTTATATAAAACATTTAACTGATTGTTTTATATAATATACACTTTTAAAACAAACAAGCGATTTCTAACTCAGTCTGAGTTAATATTCACTCCTTTCCAGTATTGAAAATGCACTTCTCCTACTGGAGTGGATTTCACTCTTTTGTTTTAAGAGTCTCCTGTGCAACTCCTTTGAGAATATATTTGTAACACAAGTCAAAATTGTTGCTCAGGGACCAAGTTTAAACTCAGTTACTATTTTTTTTAAAAGTAAAATGTCATAACACTTACTTTTGCAGAAGAAATTAAAGTATATATCGAACTCTTGTAAGTGTTGTTAAATCTTAATGTAAATAAACTCACCATATTCCCCTTAAAAAAACATTCCCCTTAAAAAAAACTGCTATGTAGTTCTCCATTGTCAGTTGTAATAGAAGCAATTGTTTTAGAATGCTACTGTATTAGAATTTCCCAGCACATGTGAACGCGCCTATAGTCACCAGTTTGGAACCCAAATAAAAACAAAGCATGCAAACATGTCTCCAAGCAGCGGCTTTTTTGCATCTTTCTATTTTTGAACATTTAGAAGTATTTATTTTACACAGATTTAGTAAATACTAAGTTAATTTTTTTGAAGCAGTATTTAAAAAAAAATATGGTTAGAATCTCGAATTTTGCCGCCCCTACTCAATTGCCGCCTGATGCGGCCGCTTCTCTGCATCATAGCACCACACGGCCCTGGTTTTAAGCATCAAGCGCGAGAAAGAATGGACTGTATTATATAGCGAGTTAGATGTTTACTTTCGTGAAAAAGCTACGGACCACGCACTGTGCTTCACGTGTCACGCTCACTAGTTTGTCAACTGCAGAATATGGGGGGGGGGTCAAGGAATAGATAAGGAGCAGAGGGTTCCATCAAGATCCTCTAGCAAGACGAAAACGGAAATGAGTCTCCCTTGCTCGACAAAAAAACAGTTTTCGTTCATTTTACGAGTCAACTAAAATGTGATAACCGGACATATTTTAATGAGATTCATTGTGTAAAGAATTACTATTTTTCGAACATTGAACTTTTATAAGTATTTTTTTTATTCAGAAAGCTCAAATGTACTGTATTTTCATATATTAATTAATAAAAACATATTTTTATTTAATATTTAATTAATCATTTAGCATGCATCAGACGAAATACGAAATTCAATTACTCAATAATATATAATTTCAAAAACATTAAATAAAAACTAACGTTATTGTTGAATTGACGTAATTCCTTTTCCGAAATACAACTATCCAAATAAAAATTATCCTGGTTAAGTAACCATAAAATACTATACTGTTCTCAGCTAAAAAAAATAAATTCAAAAGCTACTAGCCATTAACTCTGACATAAAAACTTATAAAAAAAGAGCAATTTTAGTACATTTTCTTTCTACATAAAATTTCCCGAGCAGCATGGAGAAGAAAATGTGGCTGATTGTACTGATCCTCGATGCTCTACTGATTTCTCGATCGTGAAGTGCAAACTTTTAGTGGTAGGAAGATTCACATTCAAAAATCACTGTCTCGGCAGATATTTACTTCCTACAATACCCAGACCCTTTACAGCTAAAGTAACAAGATTTTCTTATCTCATAGGTCATAAATTCTTCTTCACCAGATGTGTGTATAAGTAGCAAACCTCGGAACGGGTAATTCGACACCAGTTCGGGGAAAAGTGTTCGGCACTCTCCACCATCATCCCGCGCGAAAGGGGAGGGGGGTAATTTCTCCCCCGATCCCTGACCTTCCTTCTGTCGACTCCTAGACTCTAGTGGTTGGATTTGAAAAAAGCTCGTATTCTGGGAATGCGAAATGTTCCCTTATTAGGAGTGGAATTTCAAAATTGGCATCAGACAGTCTTCAGAAAGTAACGGAAAAGTAACGGAATTTTCCGTTACTTCGTTACCGCTAAAAGTAACTAAGTTACAGTTACAGTTACTTTCTGAAAAATCTAACGGCGTTACTCATCGTTACCTAAAAAAAGTAACTGTTACAAGTAACGGCGTTACAAGTAACGCGTTACTCCAATCCCTGGCTTGGACCTTTGTTGCAAGCACTCAATTACCCTAACGTTCAAGAAAATATACTGAAAAAAAATATTTCAGAACATAAATGGTACAACACATTGTTCCGATTACTGCAGTTTACCTGCCCATGGCAAATTAACTTCTTCTATTATATCAATAAATATTCCATTTCTTAGATTTACTTCCATGCCATGTGCTCTATATCAGTTTATACCATTTGATAAGTTCTATTTACACTTATCTCAACATTATTGTTACATATCATTGTTCTTACCCACATTAAACGTTTTTTTTTAAATTTACGTTACTTATTAATCAATTAAATAACCTTAAAACAGATATATGCAATAACGAACTAGCTGCTAATATTAGCGGATAAACACAAAACGACTTCTATTATTATTAAAGGACAGATTGGCCCACCCCCGCCCAGTCTGTCACTAATCGAATGACCCTTGGCCATCTGGTAAACATTAAAGCGGATCCCGAAACAGCTGTTAATTTTCAAAGTAGAAAGATTTTCGCAATCCGAGTTACGGAGAACGTCTTTCTGCACTTGGCAGCAAAAGCACTAACACAAGATGGCCCGAAATTCCTCTTTTAAAAAAACTCAGTTTTTTTGTGTGTTTGTGTTCAAGAGTGAAACGATCAATTAAAAATAATCTCTTTGTTGTCTTGTTTTCGTCCCATTAAACAATGATTTTTTTTCTCGGTTGAATGGGATTTGGAAGGTCCTAAGTTTTTTTTAGTTTGAAATATCGTCGCACTAGAGCTACACGGGGGCTATTGGCGTTGGTGACGGGCGTCATATTTTAGAACCACAGACAAGTGACGAGCCGACACCTGAGGTCTTGAGTTTGTAATAGAAATGCTGAATGAATGAAATTAAATTCTTTTTCTAGCGTCGATTGGTGAGGCAGTCAATGGGGAACACAGTACCAATAACCGAGGAAGATCGAAGGAAGTTCAGGAATGAAAGCAGGAAGGAATACGTCACCGGAAACAAGCCAATTAGGGTCGCAGTGGATCTGACAAATATAAAATGCGGTTAAGTGACGAGCCGACACCTGAGCTAGCACCCAAACGTTAACAATATAATGACAAATCTTTATACTATAATACGAGGAATTGGACCCAAGTCGAAAATCACCCCAGAATTAATAAACTCCGGTAAACTTAAGGGTCTGGGGTTTTTGGCCACGACGAATCGATTGGCACAGGTTTTGAAACTCTACGGTCAAGCAGTTTGGAGTTACAGATAGGATATTTTCGAACTTCATTAGTTCGCCATAATGGCTACTTTCGTGATGCCATCTGCTAAAGCTATAAGCCTCTGCTTAAGCTATAAATGTTTAGTTAAGATTTTAATTTTTCAAATTTAAATAAATTCAACCTTGCTTTAAACCTTATTGAGTTTTACAGAAATGGTAACATGAATATTTTTTTAGTTCCAATCAGCAGACGATTTCAGTTCTATTCTGTTCATTGGCGATTTTTGGCGATCTTGAAAATTTAACTTATGGTTGCTATACCTATCGAGTTGAATGAAGTATGAAATGGAATGTTTACCACATTTCGACATTTTTGTTGCTTTTCAACGAAACGCCAATTATCAATTACATTTCATTTCCTATGACTTTTAAAACTTTACCTTTGTGTAGAATAGTTCCCTTTCCAAACTCTAACTTTGTTTACAATGGTGCACTTTAACTAATGTGACCAAACGTCCCACTTTTGGCTGGACAGTCCCGCTTTTTTGTAAAAGTCCCGCAAAGTCCCGAAAAACGAGGATATTGTAAATAAAATAGACTTTTTTTTTATGAATAATCGTTGTAAAACGCTATGACGTCTTTAGAAATTGTTAAATGAAGCTAAAGTCATCAACAAATTTATGGAGTATGGTTTCTGTTTGCCTGGAGCCACTGCTGCTGTTGAACGCGCCTTCCTTATCTTTCTTATACCAAGTGTGTCATTGTGTGAAGGGACTATTATGTGCTTAAAAAAATACTTAAAAAATACACCGGGGGGGGGGGGGGGGTGATGGAGTGTCCCACTTTTTGATTTTGAAAATCTGGTCACATTAACTTCAACCGGTTATCTTTTCACCAATGGTTTCACAAATTTTCTTATGGTATGATTGTTTTGATAAATCACAATTGAAAATTTAAATCTTCGAGTTAGCTTCGATACCTATTTTCTCCGAGCAGAGCTCGGTCACCCGCTGGTAACATATAATATGCCAACCCAATTGATTTTGCAAACATTTTATTTGCACAAGTGCAAACACGCGCGCTTTCTTACAGTTAGAGTTTTGCTGTAGCAAAATTATCCGTTTTTGAGGCTCAGTATCTTAGTGGTGGTAGTGCTTCGCATTGCCACGCCATGCGCGATTCGAATCCCGAGTTGGGCGAGGTTGACCCATACTTTTATCCCTTGAAGGGGGTCGATAAAATGAGCACCAAGTATGCTTGGGAACTAAATACTGGGGGTTCCGCGTGAGGCTGACCACCTTTACCGGGACATATATACCTTAGCACCCCAGAGACCTAGTTCATGAAAGCTGAAATGGGCACGGCAGGCCTTGGCCCAGTAATGTGCTGTTGCGCCGAGGAGTTTTTTTAGGAGTTAAAAATATCTGTTTATAAGATGGCTCTATGGAAGAGGACAAAACATACGATTATTTGATTCGATTAAAAAAGAAGAAGCGGTACAGTTATTGGATTAAAATAATAACAAAGATATACATAATTCGCTTTTACAAAGAAATTAAACGTAGTTATAAACAACACCAGTGCCCTCATCTTGACGAACGAGTGAGTCAATACGGCATCCTCTGTTATTTAAACAGATGTCGAGTCACAACGTGGCCAGAAGAGCTATTTTTAACTTAATTATAAATCTCTTCTGTTTTAGAGATGATGCGGTGATGATAAAACCTAATTATTATTATCCCTTATTATTTATCTTCCGCTTCATAACGGTCGACCTTCAAATAGAATAAAGAAGAAAACAAGAAATCCCTCTCGATCCTATTTGCAAACAAAAGAGCAGGACAAAAGAAGCGGAAACGTTTTTCGAAGGTCGACAACTTTACACGCTTCATTTCTAACAATAATAATAATAACGGAAAGGTCGAATTATGGCACTTATGAATCTGAAGGAGAAGAGCCAGAAATGACCGTTGGATATCAAACCGTATTTTTTAAATACAATTTTGTTTGTAGTAGAGGTTATTTTTTAGATTTAAAAATCATCA